>CAUZXS010002855.1:0-65000 GCA_963585895.1 Sepioteuthis lessoniana
TCATAGCAACCGTTTCTTGACTTTGCGTAATTACACGAGAACGGTGCTTACACGTGTATAACATTCGTGTTGAAATCCTTTCTATATCCGTTATCTTTTCGATTCGTTTTCTTTCATTTATGCGTTACTGCCCAAAAGCACTCGAGACAAACGTTATATATAATTCCGCTAAAAGATATTATTTGTTGATCAATGGGCCCTCAAGATGGGTGGTGAGTAAAAAGAAAGCTCGTGGTCTAAGTTAGTCCAGGTAGCTATCTGATTACATATATATATATATATATATATATATATATATATATATATACATATATATATATATATATATACATATATACATACATATATATATATATATATATATATATATATATATACATATATATATATATATATATATATATACATATATATATATATATATATACATATATACATATATATATATATATACATATATATACATATATATATATATATATATATATATATATATATATATATACATATATATATATATATATATATATACATATATATATATATATATATATACATATATATATATATATATATATATATATACATATATACATATATACATATATATATATACATACATATATATATATATATATATATACATATATACATATATATATATACATATATATATATATATATATACATATATATATATATACATATATATATATATACATATATATATATATATACATATATATATATATATACATATATATATATATACATATATATATATATATACATATATATATACATATATATATATACATATATATACATATATACATATATATACATATATATATATATATATACATATATACATATATATACATATATATATATATATATATACATACATATATATATACACATATATATATATACACATATATATATATATACATATATATATACGTATATATACATATATATATATATATATATACATATATATATACATACATATATATATACATACATATATATATATATATATATATGCACATATATATTAGTTAGTTAGCGACCATAGTCGAGGGTGTCCCGAAGGCTCCCTTTTCGATAGCTACTACACCAAGGTGTAGGGGAGGGCGCTACTCCATTCCCTGGATTGCTCCACTTTACCCTTGAACCGTACCTTATAATGCTGAGTGTTAAGCAAGGTGGTATCAAGTTCCATTTTTAAAGTCTTTGGTATCCCATATCTCTCTCCCTCTCTATTTTTATAAATTATATATATATATATATATATATATATATATATTCACTCTCAAAAAGGATATATTTATCATCTGACGATTGTGTAATCTACATGAAAGTTTAAATAAGGGTGTTTAAGAGTACATAATTTGAATATTTAAAGTTTTAGACCTGCTCTGCCATAGGAGCATTGAGCACTTTTTATGCTATTTCTTTATTTGAATTGCATCTTTTATTTCAAACACACACACACACACACACACACACACACAACGTGTGTATATAAATATAATTTTAACTTCGACTTCATTTAAAAAGTTACATCTGGTCTTGTGCAAAACAAACTTCCTTTTTCTTCCTCTCTCTCTCTCTCTCTCTATATATATATATATATATATATATATATATATAAAATTAGTATTCTGCTTTGAAACTAAATATACTTAACAACTAATAAGTATACCGATTCATTTTCTCAAAGTTTCTTTAAAAGTTTTCAAAATCAGCAATGCATGAAAAGTAGAAATTGAAAATAATAATATAAAAAATGATGAAAAATCATTATTTTCTCCAATTCGAAAACAATAACTTTTTTATTTTACAATTACAAAATAAACATTGATGGTTGACTGAAACTGGAAAGAAAATACAAATTGGAACATAACATTTGAGATGTAGTAGAAAATTTAAAAAAATCAACAACAAATCTTGTTTGTGATGTTTAATAAAACTTTATAAAGATTGATTGCTTCTGATATATAAATATTTATAAAGAGAAGCAAACAATGAGATAGAAATATCAACAAAATATGTGATTTTTATTTTGGCTTTGGATAATATCCATTTGATCATAATATCTAATGATTGATGAATAAAATTTATCCCCAGTTTTTCATTTAATTTTGTTTTATGCCAGTATTTTTTAATGAATTTCTTCTGAGACTTTTATCATTAGAATATTTCTGGAGAAAAACAAAATCATATTGTTTCAGCTTACCTTTTCCTAAATATTAGTCATTTTCTTTTTATATCTCTCCAGCCATTTTTAATCTCTGCATAACTGGTTGTGCAATATTGATTTAACTTGCCAACAAATCATGTGAACGGTTTTTGGGGTTTTTTTTATCATTAAGGGTTTTCGGTCTGTTGTCTTCATCTTTATTGTTATTTCCATATCGTTTTGACCAATATGTCCTCCTGCCTTCTTCAGGTGTTTGTCAAACTCGGGAACCTACACGGAACTTCGAACGACATCCTTTATTGAATCCACGGGGGTCGCCTGTACTGATTCCATTAGCCATAACTGGGTACAATTGTTAAGTATTCCTGTATTGTTACTCGCCTGTTGTCAGGATTTAACCTGCAACCTCTTGATGATTGTCTTAGGGAGCCAACACCTATAACCGTTATGCTATGTGTCCTGCTGGACAATAAAGATAAAAACAATAGTCTGAAAACCCTTAATGATAAAAATCATCAAGCTACATCTCAAAAATTCAGACAACTGTTATTGGGTTTGTGTATTATTATAATATAATATCTTCTTCCGTTGGATTTATTAGTTTTGAAGACCTGTCAGCTGGTTATCATTGTCATCGATTGTATTTTCTTGATATCATGAGGTGAAATGGTAGTTGTATTTCTATGAGTATTTATGATTATCCATACTTTTTATTCAGCCTTGACTTAAAAAGATTTTACCAGTTTCCAAGAATCAACCACCCTAATACTAAAAAAAAATTGTCTGTTGGTTATCTTGCAGTAACTTTTCAAAAGTGTTAGTTTGTGTCCCCTAGATTGGGATTTATAGAGTAAAGACCATGTGTATATCAATAGACCTCAATGATATCTCCACAAGTTCAACAATAATACTTAGTAATTTAATCCTTCTTAGTCTCTCTTCTTGCAACATCAATATTTGTTGTTGTCTCCCACAAGACAAGACTTGACACTAGGTCAGCTTATAGTGAAGGTTAAGGGAGAGGAAGGTCGGGCATGAGCCAAGGCCCGAACCCTGCTGGACTATGCTAGTCATTAGCTCACTTAGTGCAATGTCAGCCAGATGAGCCTACTGCTGGACCTAGGCTCACTTGATATATCATGAGTCTGGTACAGATGCCTGATTATTGCTTGAACTGGACCAGGGAGTCCAGTGCTATACAGTGTTATCAATGCAGCTCACCCACCAAAGGGGGCCCAGCTGAAGCTGAGGGCTTTTCAGCCTCGAGTCTGTCATTGATACTCTATCTGGCATGAATGCCTGATGGCTCAGCTAAAAAGCCAGGTAAGTATCTCAATTTAGGTATTTATTTAGGGTTTCTTTTTATACTCCTTCAATGAGCTTTCTATCCCTAATGAGTCTTGGATGACAACATTACCAAAATCTTGGTGGAATCTGATTGAAGAAATAAACAAATTTTTCAACAACTCACCATGCATATAGTCTGCATATCAATCTTAGGATTCGATTTGCTTTATTAACTTGAATTTCAATGCTTGGAAAATTTTAGCTGTGTGTCTACGTTCACACCTCAATTTTCTTCTAGTCCTGTGGTCTTAAGCCATTTTCTCTCACTGGAATAACTTTTCTTCATAGAACATTTGTGTTTAAGATTATTTTTCCTTGTATCAAGTACCTTCCATTTACGCGTGTTAAACTTGATCTGTGACTTATTGCATGACCATTCCTTTCAGTGAATATACATCAAGATTAAGGTAGCATTGGGGATTGATTCAATGCGTATACTCAAATAAAATTTTATTACTAATACTTCAAATTGAAAGTAATTCATGTTTTGGGGAAACCTTCAACAAGCAAAATATTCAAAGGTGTTGAATATGTGCTGGGCTGCAATCTGATAAAAACAAACCTAAAAAGCATAACAGGAACAGAAATGAAAAGTTCACTAAACTGCTAAAATCAGAAAAGATTAATATCTTCTGTCCACAGAATATCAGGATAATATCTAAAAGTATTTTGATCCTTTAGAGATATCTCTCTGAACTCAAACTCCCCTCAGAGGATAAACATTAACTGTGTAGTCTGTCTTATGCATTTGCGGCTGGAGACACTAACCACCCTCTAAAGTTAAGGCTAGAGAAACATTGAAAAACTATAATCTCGGAGACATTATGAAATAAAGCATAGTGAGTAATGTATGAAGAGAAAAGTGGATGCAGGGGGGGGGCATCAACTTTTGTGGACTGAAGTCAGCTTAATAAAGAACAGCATGGAAAAATATTGCAATTGAAAGAATCAGTTTGCATGTTAGGCTCTAATCACCTTAGTCAGCCTAGCATAGAAATGAATACCATATGGGAGCCTCTAAGAAAGAAAGGAAGGCTTAAGGCTAAAAAATCTATCATTGGTTCAGTTGAAGTGGCAGACAAATAACATTGAGTTACCACCATGAGATTGTTCTATGAGACATATGGCCTACTGAATAAAAGCACTTGTTAAAGTGTATCTAGTAGCCCAAGGTTGGGTAATATCTAAAAAATCCTATAATCTGGTTTAATAGAAGAGACAAATATCTTGTTTAGGACAAATTAACTTGTAAGACTTTATTGATATCCTCTAAGCAGGAATCAGAATAAAAACAATATACACTCATAGATTAAATAAAGAATTTGATGGATGTTTCTAGAATATAGCCAACTTTAAGATACCTGAAGAAGTCCAGAGAGTATAATGGGTGAAATCATTTAAAGAAAAATATAATTCATATATCAAATCAAATGTCTTTTGGAGAGTTTAACAATTAAAGTGACCTGAAACTTCTATGAACAGAATAATAACATTTGGGATAGGATTATGATGCCTTCAGCTGAAACTCAAATTATTTGAGCTAAGAATTGGATATAGATGTATTGATAAATTGATGAATAATATTGATGATTCATCTTTCAGAGATTTGAATTATGCTTGCAAATAATTGAATGCACAATTGATCGCAATTAGATTACAATTATATATATGTATGTATATATGTACATACATACATATATACAGGCACATATATATATGGAAAAAGACTGTAGAAAAAATCTTTTCTCTCCTCACATTTCTTTAGAAAATAGAAATCTAGATTTATTCAGTAAGATTAATATCATTTTTTTTGTGTGATTGATGAGATTTTCAATTTATTTATGCAAGCAATGATGCTGACTTCTGTCAGCTATGAGAGAACATTGGGTGCCTTGCGTAGTGCAAGATAAACTAGCAGACCATTATTAGTGAGTTCGATTCTTACTAGGTGACTCATACTTCTGGCTTTGAGCCAAACTAAGCTATGCTCAATAAATGACTATACTGAGTGAACACTAAATTTAAATTATATGAGAAATATAGATATAGATAAGCAATATCTTGACAATATGATTGCTTAACCAGAAATTCAATCTCTATGGATCATCTTTTAAATTTCTCTGGTGAAATTTTTAAAGATATTTGTCAGCTTAACTCAGCATCTCAACATGAATAATTCTTGAGTAAGTTTTTATCTGCAAATTTTCTGTAAGATTAGGAGGTACAAGTGACATGATGGTAACCAATATAGAGAATGGAATTGGTAAACTGTGTTTATATTCTGGCTAAAGTTGTTTACAGTTACATAGCACTCATGTGATTCTTCTATAAAGGCAAGAATAGGAATTCTTTGTCTTAGTGGACAATCAGCCAAAGAGAAGGACATCTCTGATTTTTAAAAACAATCTAGCATTGGGCTGGTGACTCCAACATGTAAAAAAAAATCTCTTGCAATTTTAACATAATCTCTAATATCATGAGACAGACTGCAACTTTAAGCTTCTGAAAGAGGCTAATTGTTTTAGGTTTTATAAGATTTATTATAAAATGAATGTTTCTGACTAGGAATCTGGAGGAAAACTTCAGAAAATATCAACAAAAACATTCATGGGCATCATAAGCCTGTTTATTCATTCCCAACTCGCCTTCAGGGCTCGCTGCTGGAAGTCCCCAGTGCTACTCCAAAGACTGTTGCTCCCAAGCTTTTCATACATTACGTCTTCCCTGTCTTATTTATGAGTCCTTGCTTCAGATCCAGACTTTATCCAAGACTGAAACGTTCGGGTGCCCTGATTTCTCAAGCAGATTGTTGTGGTGGTGTTGAAATTGAAACAGTTGATTGTGGTACTTTGACTTCTCCTGAAGATTGTCACAGTGGGGTTGACATTGCAACAGTTGATTTCTGGACTGGAGGTATCTCTGGCATTACTGTGTCTGGAGTGTGAATAGGAAACTGGGATGCTGCATCTGGTTATGGTCGCAATCTTGATTCAATTTGCTCTGGTCCTCTGTTATTCACTGAATTGGTGACATTGGCTTAGAAGAACAGAGGTGAGCCCTCATGTAGTCTTAATGATGTCGAATAACTCGTCAATCTTGTAATTTAATCAAGAAAGATTGGGCATCAATACCCTCCAAAACATGCCTGGCCAGCCATCTGGTGCTACTGTTAAAATTCTGGGCAAAACCTCCTGGCCTTTGTGAAACATTTGCATCTTGGCAGTTCTGTCGTGATGGAATTTCTGATGATCTTTCTGAGGAGTACAGTGGTTGAGGTGGATGGCTTTAACTTGTCCAGATTTGTCTGTAACTTCCTTTTCATCAGAAGTTCTGCTGGTGTAACTCCAGTTGTGGTATTGGGTGTTGTCCAGTAGGAGAGTAGGAACCACAAAAGCTTTGTTTCCAGTGTTCCATCTAACATCCTTCTCAGTCCACTTTTAATAATTTTAGCCGCACTTTCAGCCTGGCCATTTGAGACTTGATGGTAGGGACTGACCAATTTTCTTAATACCATTCTTCCTTAGAAATTCAGCAAACTCCAATCTGTTGAAGCATGGGCCATTATCACTGACAAGGAGATTTGGAAGGCAGTGCATGTCAAAACAACACCTTAATTTTTCAAATGTGGTGGTTGAGTTTGTGGCCCCTGTAAGGTAGACTTCTATCCATTTTGAGTGAGTATTGATGACTATGAGCAGATTTCTGCTGTTGTAATCAGCTTAGTCAATGTGGATCCGGTGCCAGGGTTCCCTGGGCCATTCTCAGGGATGTAGTGGTGCCCTTGCAGGAGAAGTTCTAGTGCTATAGCATGTATAGCAACGGTTAACCTTTTCCTCAATATCTGCATCCATCTTGGCATTGGTGGAGCTCCTTCAGGACTTGTTGACTGAGGGTGTGTGGTATTATCACTCAAGATCCCTAGAGCAGGCATCCATTTTCGATGCTCAGTTTGTATCTCTTTGTATGAAACACTGAGTATAAGGACCCCTTGGGTAGATTTGTTCCTGAATGTACAGCTGGGTAGACCTTTGAAAGGACTGGATCCTTTGAGGTACGTCTGTGAATATCGGCAGAATCCACTGTAATGTCATCCAGGTAGTCCATTCAGGGAATGATGCAACCCTGTGTCGGGACTTACAGATTTTATTGTAGAGGTAGATGGCTCATTGCTTCAGCAGCAACAATGTTTGTTCCTGGTTTGTACATGTTATAATCATATGAACTCATCACATCAACAGGGGCCACCTGATGGTTCTTGGTGGCAGCCTATTAAGGATAGGCCTCGGGCTGAAAAGACTGATGAGTGGCTTGTGAACCGTAATGATCCGGAAAGTTCATTCAAGCAGGTACTGGTGGAATTTTTTTATTCCAAAGATGATGCTTAGTCCTTCCTTATCTAGCTAGTTGTAATTTTTTTGGCTGCCAAAAGTGTCTAGGAAGCATAGGCAACTGGTTTCTTACTACCATTTGACATGATTTGGGATCGAACTGCTCCCACTCTCTACTGACTAGCATCACAAGTGAGGATAAGTTCTTTCATGAGATCATAGTGGACCAGGACATGATTCATCTTGTTGAAAAGTGATCTACGTCCAAGAGATGTTCTTCTGCAACAAGCAGTATAGGGGGTCTTCAAGACTCTGTCTAAGTTGTCGAGATGTTCTGCATCTGAATATCCTGTTATCAGAATGTCATCCTGATAACTTACATGTGGTTCCCTCGTAAAAAGATTGTCTTTGCAATGTTGATATATGCCAGGGGCAGACTTGACTCCAAAACTGTGGTAGTTGAACTGGTACAGGCCTCAAAGGGTGTTGATCGTAAGGAATTTCTTAATCTTTGTGTAGCAGGACCTGTAGAAATGCAGATCTCAAATTCAGTTTTGTGAATTTTATTCCCTGGCTCAATTTCATGTATAGGTATGGTATGGGGTACCAGTCCAGATTGGTACACTTAGTCACAGTCATCTTGTAGTCCCCACATAGACGAATTGATTGGTCTGTTTTAAGGACTGCAATGATTGGGGCTGCTCATTCCAAATACTTTATGGGTTCGATTATCCCTAAAGATTACGGCCTATCCAGCTCTTTGTCCACCTTTTCCCCACAATGCATAAGGCACAGCACGTGCTTTACATGTTTGGGTCGACTCTCAACAATACTGTGTAATTCCTTAGTTCACCCAGCTCGTCTTTAAAAACATCTGGGTACCTCTGTATGATGTCTTCAACAGCCGGGGTAGCATTAACTGCCTTGAGCTATTGAATTCTATTCAAACTAAGCTGGATTATCTCTAGCCAGTTCCTTCCTAATCCAGTTCCGTCCTGATCCTAGAACAACTATTAAAGATAGATTGCTGATTGTCATATGTTACGGTAACCTCACAGGAACCACATGGGTTAAGTTTTCTCCTGTGTAGGTGACAAGTTTTTGTGCCATGTATCTCATTTTGGTTTATCAAAAATGGTGTCGCTGATTAGTGCAGCCCCTGTGTTAATTTCCATCTCTGCCCATCTGTCAATGATGCCTGCCAATACCATTAGAGGGTCAGTTTTTGGGGGTTTTTTTTGTGAGATGTAGAAAAGTTTGTGCACTGAGGCAGTGTCTCCTGAAGTAATAGTGTGTCATCATCATGCTCATCTCCGTCGACCTTATGTGCTCTTAGTACCTTTCCTTTTCAGGCAGGCTGCTGAAATGGGGCCAGTTTTCTGGCAGAAGTTGCAAGTTACATCCCTGAAGTGACAATAATCCAGTGAGTGCTTGCTATCACATTCAAAACATGGTTTTTCACTTTTTTCTCAACTGAAATTTCCTCTATCAATGCAGATTATATTTGGCTGTGTGAGTGCAGTGGTGCTGGAGCAGGCTGCTATGTCGCAAACATTTTTGTCACCACTTTCTATTGCCAAGGCTATCTGTATAATCTGGTCAAAATTCAACTTTTTTTCTGCCAATAAATGCCTGCTGATACGGTTGTCCATGACACTTACAACCAGTAAGTCCCTTAACATAACCTGAGTAGTGGAACCAAATTCACAGAACTTTGTTTTTTAAGTAAGAGATAAAATCTGAGATGGTTTGGTTTGGTTGTTGTCAGCACATATAAAATTGAAATGTTCAACAACAACCAATGGCACTGGGTTGCAGTGTTCCTCTAATGCCTGAGATAGCTCATCAAATGCTTTGTCTCGTAAGCTATTGGGTGTGAAGAGGTCTTTTAATAAGGAGAATGTTTCCATTCCACACACTGAGAGCAGCACTGCCTTTTTTCCATTTGTGTCTGTAATACTGCTAGCTTTGAAATAGAAGGAAAGTCTCTCAGCATAAGTACTCCAGTCGAGCTGCGCCATATGAAGTCTCGTTAGCTATCGGGTGTGAAGAGGTCTTTTAATAAGGAGAATGTTTCCATTCCACACACTGAGAGCAGCACTGCTTTTTTTCCATTTGTGTCTGTAATACTGCTAGCTTTGAAATAGAAGGAAAGTCTCTCAGCATAAGTACTCCAGTCGAGCTGCGCCATATGAAGTCGTTCTGCATGCTCCTTGTGTATCCAGGTGGTGGATGTTTTGTTCGAAAAGAGACTGCTCACACAAACAAAAACGTTTTCTGCATTGAAATAAAAGAAAAAAAAATGCCCTCCGATGAAGTTTCATCTCAACTTCTTTGCCATTTAAAATAACTTAGGGAATTATCAACAAAAAACATTTGTGGGTATCATAAGCCAGTTGATTCTTTTCCAACTCATCTTCAGGGCTTGCCACCAGAAGTCCCCTGTGCTACCCCATACATTAGAGAATCTTTTAAACAATTTAATCCTACATGAAGCCTGTTCATTTTTTGGTTCAATTTTGACTTGATACAAATATAACCACATCATTCTGATCATTCTAAAAACATTAGTGAGTTTGGGTTATTTACAAACATCAAACTGGAGATGATCTCATTTAGTGATGCATCAGTCTCTGATATTAGACTCCTATGGACAAGTAGTTATGAGTGAATGGTTTACTTGTGTTTTCACTCATTCAGTCTCTTAACTGCCGACAATCATGATATTCCAGTGATGAGAGATTTGGAAAGATATATGATGAGTGGACACAATGCAGGGAGGAAGTAAATCCATGTCTTTCCCAAAAACAAAACAAATAAAAAGAGCATATGAAATTCAAGCTGTGTTCACTGATTCTTTTCTTCTCTAAGATAATAGGAACACTGTCAAAGAAATCAGGGTTCCTATTAAGAACCTGAAAATATCTAACGTCTACTTCCTGTACTCAACACTAGAGTTGACTCAACCTTTTTTTTTTTTCAATTCAGCTTGAGTTGTGGGGGTAGATATATATTTGATACTATAAAATAAGTGTGAAACACTTCCTATTTCTTTTATATAATTGAAAATAATATTTAGTTCCTGAAATGTTCTTTCTTTCTGAACTTTGAACTATTTCCTAAAATTTTTAGTTGAAGCATTTACATGATTAATTTTGATTAGTTTATCTCTCATCTTATTTTTGTTGCTTTTTATTAGACTGCCTAGATCATTTTACATTCTGTGAGCATTAAATAAGTAATATAGATTAAGAATATTGTAATTTTGATTAGATTTAACTTTTATTTCTAGTTAGTAATTTTTAGCAAAATCAGTAAAGGCATAATCCATGTTAGACTGATTTTCTAAGTATGGAGTAAGCTCAGATCTTTTTTCTGGTCCATGCTGCTTATTTTATTCAGTATAAAATGAATTGGAACATTGTCAAGCAGATATAGGGATGGGTTCAAACCTTGTCTTATTTCCAAGCCGTGTTTTACTTATTTAAGTCATGAAATAGAAAATAATTTTTACAAAAAGCAACAATTAAGATGAAACGTAAACTAGTAAAAAAATTATTATTAATTTGAATTTCCCACTTGTGGAATTAATATATTTTTTTGGTTTGAAATTGGTTTCTTTTCCTATGAGAAGACTTGTAATATATGAGCATCACTAATCAGGTAACTGAAATTTAGACCTCATCTTCTATTGTTATATAAATGAAGAATCAGTAGATTATAGAAAAAAAATTAAAAGCATGAATAAATTTGGAGGGTAAACAATTCAAAGAAAACTAATGAAAAAAATTTAATGAAAAATAAAAATTGATATTAAAATGTATTTGAGTGATTAATTCATTTGTTGAACAGCCTTGAAAGTCAAGAAGCAGTTTGGAATTAAGATGGCCATGTCAGTAATGACCTTTTTTAAAAACGAAATTAGTTCTCTTCTTTTTCATGACCTTTACTGCTTAACCATTACACTAAGTATTGGCTGGGTATCAGTGTAGGAAATGAAATTAGCAACCCGAGTTCAAATCCTTGATAAGGCAGTTGGTGTTTCACTTTGGGCTAATGCCCTTGGGAAAAGCATAACCTTTTCTTTTCTCTCCCTCCAGCTTTGAGTAAATGGTTGGGTAGATTGGGTTCTTTAGACTTGATAAGGCAACCAATCTAGGAGTAGGAAAACTCTGAATGCAGTCCAGCTTTATTTCGCTTAAAAATTGACTGTTTCACAGGGTCAAACCAGTGACCACAGATTGCAGTGCCGAAACTCTACAACTAAGCCACCAGTTCATATCACACGCAAGTGACACCAAAGTGGCTCAGTTGTAGAGTTTTGGCACTGTAATCTGTGGTCACTGGTTTGATCTCCAGTGGTAGAGATTACGGTATACACTGCTGATGAGACCTAATAAGGTTGAAACAGCTGTCCAGTGTTTCCATATGTCATGCGTAGGTGTTTGGCGGATTTTCTGGTCATGGTAATTCAATTCACAATATTAATTCCTCTACTTAATAAATAAAAATATGTACATCTGTTTGGTCGATATAAACTTATCCATATTACATACAGGTTTTAAGATGATTATTATTAAAAATAAATAATACAGAATTGTTTTTGTTAAAGTGAAAGAGGAGAAAAGCACATAGATTGAAAAAAACTTGATGCTCTGTGTTTGATCTGCTGGAGGTAAAGTAAATTTTTGATACTTACCAACCACCAGACTTAGAATATAGCTTGAAATGTGACCATTTTTGTATCCTTACTGACTCTTGTGACTCATTGCAGCTGTGGAATTGTTTGGCCCATGTGGAATCATCCTATGTGGATTATAAAGTTGGGTTTATTTGCCTCTTGGACTCTTAACCTCGGATTTGTGATTCTGGATTTGTTACTTTATTCTTTCTATTTGGATTTCTTCACCTGAATTTGCATTATAGACTTTTTTATTGACTGGATTGTTGGCACTCCTATTAACAGACTCAGTTTAGAATAATCATTTATATTTAAAGGATGTGTTATTTGTTTTTATTTACTATGGGTTATTGGCTTATTTACATCAAGTGCAGTATACAAAAGACGGATTTGGGTTCATTCAAAGATAACCTCTAAAACCCCTAAAAAGTAATAAATATTTTGACTACATATTTAATTTTATTATTTTCTGTAATATCAACCTAAATTTATAAAAGAAATTGGTTTTATAAGCCTACATTAGCCTGAGCAACTGTTAAGATTGAATCCCTGATAGTGGCTTGACACAATCAAGAATATTTAAGAAATGAGAGAGCTCTCTGCTGCTTGTAACAATTATCAAGAGAGTGGGAAAGCACAGTGAAAGGATCATTTCTTTACAGTGGGTTGTAGGACAGTAAGAGATGGAGAATAAGAGCCAAATTCAGCCTAAAATGCCATCTAAAGAGATATCCTGATATAGTTTAAAGCTGCTCAGGCATGACCAACAATTCCTGAAAATTTAATTGAAATTGGAACAAAAAATGTCAGATTCACAAGATGGGCATTTGGTGATTTATAAGAAGACATTTTACTTTTTCTTGAAATTTTAATTTACTTTATTTAATACTTTTGTTTATATATTTGCTGACTTGAATCCAATCAAGATTGAATGGTGGGGAGTGAATATATATTTCACTTTCCTGGGGGTCTTCTGACAAATTCTTGCTTATTAGAATGCAGCTCTATCCTAGCTTCATCGCTTAATATGATCTTATTCCAAACATTTGCATTCCATAGTTCATACCTCTTTGACCAACTTCATTTTGCCTTCAAATGCTTTCTGGTTAATGCTAGTTTCTTAGTTGCAATCCTCCTCTTCAATTTATAATCTTGAAGGATGCATTTAGTAGTATCTACTGATATCAAATTGAACAAGTCACACTCACTTATCTTACAGTCTTCTTTGGCTGAGCTTTTGTTGACCTGATCAGTTTCCGTACCATCTTATGCTGTAACTTTTGAGGGTGACCACTGTGAAGGAATGGAAGAGCAGTAATCGAGGATGTCCGACCAAGAACACCATTGGCCACAGCTGCACGAGACATGCAAATGGGTCTCGGCAGAGTAGGTGGGAGACGCATATAAACTGTCCAGATTGATCCACTGTGACGTTGGGAACGCATTGCAGATATGACCTACTATACATGGCGTCTTGATTGGATTCGAAAACTGGAAGACCTTGCAACACTGCTGACTATGACAGAAGACCCGTTGTACCTCAGTTTACTATATCAACTGGTAGAACTTCAAAAAGAAAACATTGAACTTAGTAGGCAAGCGACTAATGACCAGCATTACAAAGACAACTATGTACAGAAGCATGAAAGGCCAGTAATTAATTAGATTCCTCCGACAGTGATTGGGCCCTATTCATGGACACATGGAACTGGTATAAAGAGATGTGCAAATTAACCAACCCTTCCACAATTTGTAATGAACTTAGGATGGCATGCATCCCAGAATTGAACAGGTTACTGTTTGATCTAATGGGGGCTGACACTCTGAACACAGCCTCAGAAGATCAGTTATTGCAGTACATAAAGCTTGTTACGGTTAGGGGGCTCCATAAGGAGGTTTATTGGCAAAACTTCTACTCCATGAAACAGAAGGAAGGAGAATTGATCAAGTATTTTTTGGCTAGACTGCGAGCCCGAGTAAAATTTTGTTGCTTGCCCCAACAAACCATATTGTGGCCGACGTGTTTGTTATATTTTGACCCTCGCCCCGGCCTAAAAATGCTATTCCAAGGTAATACACCGGAAGGAAGTGACACATTCCAACAGCCAGTAATCGAAAGAGATCGCGTGGGCGGATTAAGGCTTATGATATGGGAAAAGGTGAAGGTCCCATTGTGCCAATACAGTCATGCACCGGAAGAGAGTAACCTCTGAACTGCATGACAGTTATTTCCGCTTGATGACGATTAAACATTCAATTTCAAAGATCCAGTAGGCGATCGTGTGGGCGTTGAGTTATTATTTAACTCAGTTAAGTTTGGGGTGCCAAAGCAGTTGCCAGCAGACTCCCAGTGGGTTAGAGACGAGATGTGGTAGGGAAGGCCACACCCAACCGAGGGGGACCTCGGAAAACCCCCGATGCAGTTGCCAGCAGACTTCCAGACAGTAGAGACCAGATGTGGTAGGGAAGACCACACCCGACCGAGGGGGACCTCAGAAACCCCCGATGCAGTTGCCAGCAGACTCCCAGAGGGTTAGAGACCAGATGTGGTAGGGAAGACCACACCCGACCGAGGGGGCCCTCGGAAAGCCCCGATGGAGTAGACCACAACATCAGGAGAACAAGAAAGACACAACGTGACGGTCATAACAGTGGGGTCAAAATATGAAGTTTATGTTTGGTCTCCAGCATCCTCTCACATGCTAACCTTTCGAACCCTTCTAGAAATGACTGACCATTCAACACCACCATGCACTCTACTACGGTGGTTAACATGCAAAGCAGTCCCGGGAAGTTAAGATCTCACCAACCCCACAATATGTCCAACCCTGCTGAGGATACGGAAGGTATTCGCATCCCAACGGGTCAATGAATTGGAAAAAGTGTGCCGAAAACCAAAAGGGGGATCTTCCGACAGATTGGCAGCAAGTGCAGCAAAGGAAGAATCCCATATCTTTGCAGCCAGAGGGTGTACAAAGCAGCCCAGAAGAAGGAATGATCAATCTGGGAGAGTAAACGGGAGGGGTAAAGCTAACGCTGCACGACCAAAGGCCATGCCTCACCTTGTCTGGAATGGGGACAAATTTCAGAGGGGATTTCTGGATCCCTCACCATTTTTAATCCCATGAAGAATTCGGACCTTCTCCATCAAACAAACAGCTTTCATACCCACCATGTCACTGCCATAGCTGACATGGGAGCCCAAACCTGTTCTTGTGGTCTGAAAGTACAAAAGGCCCTTGGCTACCCAGATGATTACCTGATACCTACTATCCACCAAATTCAGGGAATTACAGAGGACCCACTAGACATAAGAGGTGTAATGTTTGCCTGCATCAGAGCTGGGTCAAAAGAAACATGCCAGGCCATATACGTGTTGGAAAACACGTCAGGGTTTTATCTGTCTGAATCAGCCTTGAAGAAACTAGGCCTACTACCCCCTGACTTCCCGACTGACTTCACAACAAAATGTTACCATTAGCAATGACAGAAATGCCCCATGCAGATGCCCCCGAAGGACTATCGTCCCACCCAAACCCGTCGACATTCCATTTGAACCCACAGAGGGAAATAGATGCTGCCTGGAAGAATGGGTATTGGAGCATTTTAGGGCCAGCGCATTTGATACGTGTCCCCATCAACAACCATCAAACCAAGCATCTCGCCGAAGTACAAAAGTGTCACGACTGCCCTGGGACTTATCCCCACAGTTGCATGGGGCATATCACAAACTGTCAGGATGCCCCTCATACACGACCACAACCTGAATGTCCTGTAGTCTCATAAGGGGGTGCATGTGAAGGAATGGAAGAGCAGTAATCGGGGACGTCTGACCAAGAGCACTGTTGGCCATAGCTGCACAAGACATGCAAATAGGTCTTGGCGGAGTTGGTAGAAGATGCATATAAACTGTTCAGATTGATCTACTGCAATGTTGGGAACGCAGATACGACCAACTATACAACCACATTTTGGTTGATCTGAAATACTTCCAATGCCTTGAAATTTTGGCCCTCTTTACTATCTTCATCCTCATTTCTTTGGAAATTTTCAAGGAGTTTACCCAATATTTAAGAAAAAATTGTTGCTGTTGAAAAATGTTTGCATATTAGTTGTGGAACATTTTCCTGTTTTAAAACACTGTATATTAATTGGTTTTTGTGAGGTGATAATTTACTAAGCTTTTTGCTTAGATGGGGCACAAGGCCATATGAAAGGGGCACCCAATGAGACTCGAACTCACTCGTGTAGGTTTGCTAGTCGAGCTTGCTAACCATTACACCACCAGAGGCGCCTTTGGTTTTTGTGAGGTGTCTGAAAAAATTTGTGTGGCCATTTTGGGGGTGGTCTTACATCTTCCCCTCTCATTTAGAACCCCTTATACAAAATATAATGATTAGGTATGAAAATGATTTCAACAAGACCAATGTTTCATCTGTAAAAAAAATGCAATGTGAAACATCTACTCATAAGTTGGCCATTAGTTGAAATTTACAATAGTTTAAAGTGGCTAAAGACTTTACATGGTTCTGTATTGTGCATAGGATTTCTCAAGGTACATAGACACAATCTAATTTGAGTAGGGAGGTACTGATACTAGACCAGTCCAATAGAAAATAATCCTATCATTCTTTATGGGCACTATTCTAGTGTGTGGGGCAATATATATATATATATATATATATATAAATTTTTGTGCCAAAAATTACATCAATAAGCTTTGTGAAAGTAACACATACAAACATTAAACGGGAGGCTTATTTATTATTATTATGTGTGTGTGTGTATATATATATATATATATGTCTATATTAAAGTTTTGGCATTAAATACTTAGAAAGAGTTGAAATGAGACTAAATAGATAAACCAAACAGAGAGAAAGAGAGAGAGAGAGAGAGAGAGAGAGAGAAAACTTTATAGTTTTTATGATAAAATGGAAAGAGAGAAAGATATTTTTCCAAAGATATTTTTTTAAATATCTAAACAAGCTGCATTCAACACTTTGGGGTGATTGATATGAGCAACATCTTTGATATGTAATGTTCTGAATCTCTGAAGATTGCTCAACAAAAGCTACCATGACCATTCCTGATAAGCAAGTCAAGATTTCCACCTCCCAGTAATACTGGACAAAATCCTTCACAGTCCATTTGATGTGAATAATGAAGAAACTGCAAACAATGTTCTTGTTTCTTGATTTCACTTCAGTGCATACAAAACTGATTTGGCTGCTACGCTGTGTCACGTGTGTGGACCTTTTCTTTTTTTGTTTTTACTTTTGTTGGGCATTTTCACTAAAAGGGAATCTGTGAAATCTTTACTCTGGCATGGACGTTCCGTTTCTTTTAGTTCATATCTCAGGTGATTGCTACATATGCCATATTATCTATGCCAAATACTATCTTATGTCGAACAATATGATCTTTTTCATTTTATTGTTATGGTCAATACAATATCAATCTGTATAAATAAATATGTACAGTACTGAAGAGTATATATATATATATATATATACACACATATTATTGTAAAAAAAAAGGAATCTGATAACATCATGTGTAGCTGGCCTGAAGTGAGGTTGTGAAAAAATACAAGCTTCTTTCGTGACCCTCTTCTCAGGTCTCTTAACTACAAGTAACAAAGACGATATTAAACCTCTCCACTAGAGAGGAAGGTTTTTATAACAAATGAACAATCCTCTATTAGTATAAATAGCCATGGAGCTATTGTTCGTCTTGGACGTTAGAAGAGCCTCCTCAGCCCCGGCAGCTACTCTCTGCTAAGTTAGCCCATTATTTACTACAATGTATAAAAAGGGTCATTTAAAAAGTTATAAGCCTCCCCAATACAATATCAATCTGTATAAATGAATATGTACAGTACTGAAGAGTATATATATATATATATATATATATATATATATATATATATATATATAAAGTGTAATTTAAAAAGTTATAAGCCTCTCCAAGAAAAAAGAGCCATAGCTGAACATTTTTGTTGTGATAACACATTTCTATTTGTTATAGAACAAAAAATTAATTTAGATATCTGCCTTAATTTCTGTGCTCATTGAAAGGTAAGAGGTTTGTGACTAAGGTAAAATTTGGATGTGGCTTAAAATTTTTTGAATGACACTCATATTTGAGATATATATATATACATATTTCTGTTACAATTTTTAAAATCTTATCTTCCATATTTAGAAAACTTTATTGTTATATTTATTTATAACCAGCTCATTGGTCTAGTGGGTAGAGTGTTAACCAATGGTCCAGGAGACCTAGGTTCAATCCCAGATGGTGTTGTACCAAAGACTTTAAAAATGGTACTTGATACCTCCTTGCTTAACACTCAGCAATATAAGGTATGTATCAAGAGTAAAGTAGAGCAATTCAGGGAAAAGAGTAGTGCCCTCCCCTACACCTTGGTGTAGTAGCTATTGAAAAGGGAGCCTTCTGGTCGCCAACTTTACTTTTATTTGCTTATGTTTCTTTTCCTCCCAATTGTGAGTGTCACATGTACATCCATCTTAACTCATGACTTTACACTAAAATTATGATTGATTGTCCACTTTTCTCACCTTTCTATTGATTGTACACAATATCTAAAACTTAAAGTAATAGACTTCTACTGTTCCTAATTTAATTTTTTTTTTTTGGGGTTTTTAGACCTGCTTTACTCTAGTAGCATTTCTTTTTGACAACTTTTTCATTTGCATTTATCTTTATATATATATATATATATATATATATATATATATATTGATGCAGGTGGCCTTATGTATTAGAGCACAAACAAATGGAACTATCAATCTAATTTAAAATTCTGACTGAGACAATTTATCTTCACTTACCACTGATGCCCATGAAAAACATATACACCCTATAGTTATGTGTAAAATAGTAGAGCAGATTAGCTTTCAAGTCTTGATTTGGAACCAGTCTAGGAGAATGATAACTTTGAATGTAAAAGTGATTGGAGTTTTCCAGCCATTCAAAATCAATTCATCTAAGAGGAGATTAACAAAAAATATGCCCAGTTAAATGAAGCAAGATGAGAGTGGGGCTGATATTTCCATCCCCTATGCCCTCCAAAGAGCTTACAGGAACCAATGATATTATTTGATCAAGAAATTTCAATTGGAAGATTTTATTTTCTTTTGTACTTTGTTTAACACATAAAAAGTAGCTAGAAAATACATGGGTCATGGGTTCACACATTGAAATGATAAAACCAATAAATATTAATGTTAATATTTTTGATAAAAAAAAAACATTTATATTGCTTTCTGAAATTTCTCATAGAAGCCATTTGTCTTCTGATTTTTTCCTTCGAGTTATAAATTATGTGCAACAATTGACTGGTTACAGAAGAAATGAAAAACTAAGTGAACTTTAAAAATGCTTCTCACATTTCCATAAGTCTATAAAGACGATGATGCTGGAAACTTTTGCATCAAATTTTTATTCTTTATTCTTATATCTTTTTTTATTTTCTTTCTTAGTTTTTATTTATTGACTGCTGTCTTCTGATTTCTGGGGCAAGGAAGGTGTGGCAATTTTGCTGAAAATTTGAAATGATTGATTGCTATTTAGATATGAGAAATAAAAAGTATAAACAATTTGTGTGAAGCTTTAACAGGTGAAAAGAAAATGAGTAAAGAACAATTTTTTTTTGTTTCTAAATGTAGAAAAGCGCATCAGAACGATTTGTTGATGACAGCACTGTCAACTATTCATGATGAGAAAGATGATTGGTATTGGCAAGTTGCAACACTTGTCAAAGTTTGCTGCTGAAAAAAAAAAATGTATGTATGTGTATTTGTGTGTGTGCATATATATACATATACATATACATACATGCTTTTTTGGTTATATAGATGTGTGTGTGCATGTGTGTGTGTAAATATATATATATATATCAAATCATTGTTGGTGTAACAAGAGAAAAATAAATATCTTAAAATAAATAGGTTCACAAATAAATTTGAATTTGGTATTTAGGTTTTTATCGTTTCATATACTTTTGGTCTACTTGTTTCAGGAAATTGATAATGGTTAGGGTAGACTTTGGTCCAAGTTTTTATAGTAAACATTGTTTTGGTAGGGGTGTGATCCTTTTTAATTCCAGGATTTGTGTCTGTGAATCTCTTATTGGAGTTAATTATCCATGAAGACCTCTGGCCTCGGCAGATTTTATTTCATTTTTTTAAATGTATGTATATATACAAGTATATACTTAGTGTCTGCATATTCACATACATGCATGTATAAGCACACATTTTCTGAGTTGTTGTTCTCTCTCTCTACTTTCATATGATTGCATACCTATACATACATTTTTTTTTTTTCAATAGCATGGGTTGAGTTTAATTTGTGTGAAAATGCATTTGACTCCACAGGTAAACATGTTTTAAGAGTTTGTGTGTGTGTGTTTGCATGTGTGTGTGTGAAGTTAAGTTCTGTTTGTGTGTATGTGAAGTTAGGCTCTGTTTAAGGCTGTTCTAAATCTATGAATTTTTTCTTTTATTTGGAGTACTGAGTAGTCTGGTATATTAGCATTATTTTAGATTTTCATTTGCTGCATTTATAAAGGTCCTTTGATACAAGAAGTTTTCTATTTTCCAGTACTTTAATGTTGTTTTTATTTAAAGAAACTCTATTGTTCATTACAGCCTGTGTATCCCTTTATACTGTTAAAATATTCAGTTATGTTGAATGTGTTTTTTGAATTGCAGCTTAAATTTCTATTTATTAGGAATCACGTTTTTATGTTTTTGAAGGTATAAAATTTCTGCATTGTGTGTTCCCCAAATTTTGATGGGGTTAATGTGTGTTTTAAGTTTTTTGGTTGTTGTTTGCTTTCCAATATTTTTGTTATATCTAGTATGTTTTTAATTCTATCATTGTTTTTAAGTTGTTCTAGAATCTTTGTTATTTCTGTGAATAGTTTTGAGTTGTTTTTATTGTATGTTGAGATATGTGTTAAATGTTCTTTGTTGCTATGTTTTTTGGAGGTTTGTTGTTAATCATTTTTTTTTCTGCTAATTTGAATCTCTAATTTGTGTTGTAGGATATCTCTTCTGGTGGAGAATTCCTTGTAATTCTTTGAGATGAGTTTCTTGGAGGTTTTTGTTAGTGACGATGGGGCATATTCTTTATGATAGGGTATAAGAAATGGATTTTATGCAGTTTTGGGGGTGATGACTTTTCAAGTGGAGGTATTATTGGGTGTTTGTAGCTTTGTGGTAAATGTCCGTGATAGTTTGGCCATTTTCATTTTTAATGAAGTTGTTTTAAAATGGTAGTTCTTTAAAGCTGTGTTCAATGATTAATTTTATTTTAGGGTTTAGGTTTTGGAGTTATGTAAATCCTTTTCAACTTTCCTTTTCTATTGGTACTAGTCCATTTATATCTATATATCCCAATCTGTCTGATTTTCCTTCTCTATATAGATCTTTTTTTTTCCTTCTCCCTATTGGTTTTTATTAAGCAGAGTACACCTGGTTTGAATTTATAGGGTGTGTAAGCAAAATTAGGAATATTCTAGTATAATAATAATAAACAACTCTTATAAAACAAGATTCATTTTGATTTTAAAAAATTATCAACAAAATTAGAAGATAGACATGAAACAGTAAATTTACTCAAAATGGCCACCGTTTTTTTCTATTATATCATCAACATGGCTTCGAAACAATTTGCATGCCTTCAAAATAAATTCTTCAGACATTTTAATCCATTCATCCTCAATTGCAGTCTTAAGCAAACCAATATTTGGATGGGAAGTTGGATTCATTTTGTTTTCTAAAATGACCCATATAGCGTAATCAAGGGGGTGGGGTTTAAGTCTGGGCCTAAATCTTGTTTAATTGCTGTCCTCACAGTTTTCTCATGGACTTTCATTTCATTAGCGGGCTTTCTTATTTTTCTTTGCCTTGTATACAGTAGACAAAAAACTTTGGCTTGGTTTTGGCATTAAGCAAATCATAGATTCTTTGTTGTTTCTTTTTTTGCTTACTCATATTGGTCTGAATTTTAATAAAAACATGCTTGAATAATAGAGCTAATCATGAAAATTTAGATTCATCATATTTTTTTCAAAAATTGGACTAATCAGACTAAAAAAAATGTTTTAGGAATTATTCCATCTATTACTTCTGCGTCCTATAGATTTTTCTCCTTCTTAGACTGGTTGCTTTACTTTGGTCAGTAGCTGGGTTCATGCCTTTTCACAAAGTGCAAAGTGGAATGCTATCAGCCTCAAGTCAGTGATTTCCCATCCTTGGGTTAACTCCAAAACTGTGCCAACCACTCAACTACTATTTTGATAACCCCATTGTTGCAGAAATCCCAATTTAGAAGGAGTCTGATAATCTTTATTTATATGTTTATTATGAGGACAATTAAGCAATGATTTTTTTTTTAATCCTTATATCTAAAACCTTTCTTTTCTAATTTTTAACATATGCTCCTCCTTCATTCGATTTATCAAAAAGGACTTGCTAACAAAGTCAATGAGTTAACAAAATTGAAAATTCATGAAGTTGCTGAATTCCTCTTATTTTAAGCAGAGTATTCAGTCCGATAAAATAACATTATAATGGTTGTCTGAATTTTTTAGATGAAGCTTGATTTTTATCATTCAGGGTTTTCAGACTATTGTTTTCATCTTTATTGTTACATTCACTAAGTTTCAGCTGATGTGTCCTCCGGTCTTCTTCAAGTGTTTCTTGTTGAACTCGGGAGCCTTCACAGAACTTCAAACCACATCTTTTATTGAATCCATGACATCTGAAGAAGGATGGAGGACACATCGGCTGAAACATTGTGAATATAACAATAAAGATGAAGACAATTGTCTGAAATCCCTGAATGATAGAATTAATATTATAATGATTTAACTGTAGATATTTACTAGACTTGTCTTAGTCTGACACAAAGTCACTATCACAAAGAACCTAATAACAACTGGATTGTCTATCAATGACCTGCAAGACCAGCTTATTAACCATAGAGTATTTCAATGTTTAGTGCTTTTGAAGAATTGCATTGTTTGCAAATTTTATTAATCTTCAATCTACTGATCCAAATTGCCCGACCGTAGTCAAGGGTGACCTGAAGGCTCCCTTTTCGATAACTACTACACCAACATGTAGGGGACGGTGTTATTCCTTTCCTTGGATTACTCCACTTACCTTGATGCATACTTTATAATGCTGAGTGTTAAGCAAGGCGGCATCCAGTACCATTTTTTGAGTCTTTGGTATGACTCAACCTCGGATTGAACCTCGGTCTCCTGGACCATAGGTGAACACTCTAACCATTATGCCAACTGATCTAAAGTATACTACTCATTTTCTTACAATGGTGAAAAATTTGTGTTAATGCTGTTTACTATGTCTGTCATCAATGGAATGGCTATTGTAGTATTTATAATTTGACTTGTGCTCATTCTAATGTTTTTGCAGAAGATACATAGTATGGTTTTCTGTTGGCACACACCTGGTTGGAAGGATGCATTTAATACCTGTGTATTTCCAAGTGAATGAATTATTCTGCCCTGTCAATAGAGCTTATGATACACTGATTTTATCCTTCCAGAGGGATAAGCCTCCACAAAAAGGGGTGTCCTTGGTACGACATGAAATTGCATCTGGTGATTAAGGAAGTGTGGAGTACCCATTCATTAACATTACTCCCAGGTTCACTTCAACTCAGAGTACTAATAGTACCTGTTTGATATGGGTCAAATAAGTATGTTTTTGCAAATTATTTTTATTTTATAAGAATACTTGATGTCATATAACATTATGCAAAATATTTAAGAAATTATACAAAAAAATATAGATATTATGTAGAAGAATGCACTTCCCTAACCACTAGGTATAAAATGATTCCAGGTGGGATGAAATACCATTTAAATCAATCAATTATTAGAATTTTGGGTATACACTTAAGTTTACTGATTAAACTAGAATAAATTTTCTGTTTAATGTGTTGTCATAGATCTGTATTCACAGATTAAATTTTAAGTTCTCAGTAGATTATTAAAAACAAACAAAATTACATTTAGTTGCAGCTGCTTGGAGATGAATAAATATTCAGTATATTTGTTTGCAGTGAAAAACTCTTGAATATAGTCTGATTTTTAAAATTTTCATTTCCCTAAAGAAAAAAATAAATATAATTTGAAAATCAATTTGATATTTCTTGTCAGAATTTCTGCAAATATTACAAAATAAAAATTAATTTTTCAAATTGTGCGTCTTTATTCTTTTCAAAGGAAATTAGTTTTTCTATCTGAGAAAAGATTATTTTTATCTTTAAAATTTACCTCTGAGCTTTGTAGAAGAAAAAAAATAAAATGTTACATGATAATGTAACATCTGTGATGGGTACATTAAATAATAGATGTGTTAGTTAATGTGCTACACTAGCAGATTATTTTTAATGGGTTCACTTCTATCTAAGTTCCCCTTACTTCTGGTCTTGTGCCAAACTTAGCTAAGTTTCATGAATGATAACATAATGTCTATGATAGTCACTATTATTAACTCTTTTCATGATGCTATGCCATTTGGTGATTGTTAGAAAAACTATTTCTGTTGGTAAGAGCAGTTCATCTCAGCAGTAGTAACTATAACAGACTCTTTCCAGACAATTCATTTTGAAATTTTTCCACTATGAAAGTAACTCAGGCTTAAATTCAATTTGTAAAATCTCGACACAAGTTAACCTCTCTATATCATATATGTTCTGGTAGGATATAGTCCTTTACAATCTTGGGTTGATTTGACACAAGGCCAGAGGTATAGGGCACTCAGTGGGAATCAGACTCACAAACAATGATCTGCTTGTGTAGCTTGCTAACCATTTACTATCAAAGGCATTCAGCTCAGATTTTAGTAGAATTTTTGGTACTCGTGAATATTAAGTTTTAGTAAATTCCTTGGAAACCGAGTACAATAAAATTTAAAAAACAAAGAATACAGAATATATTGTAAATATAATTTTATAAAAAATGAAGTTATGATAAATTGTAACAAGTCTGACTTGGAATCATAAACCAGGAATTTTGATAAAACAATAATGCAAAAAAAAAAATGATGAACATGTTTACTTTTTACATTTTATCAGGCAAATAATATAAAGAAATGGGATGAAAAAAAATTGCAATTTTTGTTTTGGTATTAAATAACCTATGAAAGTTGATAACTGAATATTTTAGTTGTGGCAACACACTACTCCTTCTCATAAAACAAGTAAAACTCTAGTTTTATAAGAAGTGGTAATGTATTGCTACAGTCAACAAAATACAAAGAAGACGAAAAGAGAACTTGCCGAATATTTGACTTTGCCATCCTGGTAGACCACAGAGTAAAATTATAAGAAGGGGAAAAGAGGAATAAATATTTGGACCTTGTTAGAGAACTAAAGAAATTCTGGAACATGAAAGTGACAGTGATACCAATTATAGTTAGAGCACTTGGAATGATCCCCAAAGGATTGGTAAAGGTTCTGGAAGACTTAGAAATCATAGAACAAGTAAAGACCATCCATATTGCAGCATTACTAAGATCGGCCAGAATACTGAAAAGAGTCTGAGAGACTTGAGGAGACTTGCTGTCACTCAAACTCCTGGAAAAAGCTATCAGCTAACATTGGTGTGAAAAACTCTCAAAGAAGTAAAATAACGAATAAATAAATAAATAATCAAGAATAGAATAAAATTGAAATGCATTTTAGTAAAATTTATTTTTATATTCAATTTCTTCTATTTTTCAAATATCATTACTATTCATATTCTTTAAATCAATATCATAATTAATTTATCCAACTATTATCATTCAAATCTTTGGAAAAAATGTTTGCACCGGCAAATTTTTTAAACTTAAGAAAAAGATGAAATGTGTGTGTGTGGGAGGAGGGGGTTAATTTATAATAGAAACACTTTTTTTTTTCTTTCTTCAAAATTGTGAGTGAACCATATAGACCCCTGGAGGTGAATATTTTTTGATAATGTCAATAAAAGATTAGGAGTTCACAAGGGAGAGAGAGAGGAGTATTTATTATTCACTAGAAGTTGCTGTAGACTAAAATTCCAGGAAGCTAGGTATGTGCAAAAACATGCACCGGTTAAAGCATAATTTTTTGAAATTTCCCCCCAAATTGACCAATTATGATGCTGGTTGCGTTGTTTATTGAACATTTAGTCTCAGGGGGCCATCTCCCCAGCTTTACTTGCTTTGCAAGGTTGACTTGATTGCTTGGCATCTGCAGCACCCCATTGAGGGAATACTGACGGGACCAAGTATTTTTTGCACCTACTGCATGATTCTAGATTCTTGCATGGTTCCCTCTATAAAATAGTTTTGTGCTGCATTCTTGCTTAGTGGTAGATCAGATATGTACCAACTTTTTCTGTTACCTTCTGGCAGGCCACCTGGTATTTGTGCGAAATTTTAATTTCAGGTGTTATTTTTCTTAAAAGCCCAGACTACAGAAGACCAGACTAGAGCATTTGACTTGGAGTTGGACACACAAAAGAAAAAAATGAAGAATAATGTAGGGTTTTCTTTCTTTTTTTCTCCTCCTTATGGCCTGCTGGAGTAGCAACTTGACCATAAAGGCTTTTTTTGTGACCTCACTCCTGAGAAAGAAAGCTAAAATGACAATATGAACAACATAGAAAAAGGACATACTAGATAAAAAAACAGACAAAAAAACAGGCAAGGGTTCTTCTAATGTTTGGAATGCTCCTCCCCACTAAAAGTAGTGGTCAATGTCATTGGTTGGTCCAATGGGTAAAGGCCATATCTCATCTTGTAAAGGAGAAGAGTCTCATGTTCAGTTTTGATCAGCTTTGACAAAAATAACAAAAAAAAAAAACAAAAATGTCAAATCTACCAAAGACTTAATCATAAAGACACTGGTCAGTCTGGGTGTAAAGTTTTAGCTATTATAGATGGCACCTCTTACACATTTTTGAACATACTGTTGCCACCTAAAGAAGATGCCATTGCTCTCACCAGGAAAACCCTGATGTTATTAAAGCAAGTAGTTTTGGTGAGAACTTGGAGTGCTATCCTTGATCTCAAGGTAGATTGGGAGGTGGGGCAAGATTGTCTGATCTCACTAATGCTGTACAGTCTTGTGTGTGGGAACCTTTTCTTTGCAATTTGAAGGGGAATCTGGTTGTATGCAAACTTACACTATCAAGTGCTACCAGCATGGCCAGGTATTCTGCTTATGCTTATTATGTTAGGACTACTCGTTGCAAGCACACTAAGGTCAAGGAGGTTAGAAAGAATTAGGAAGGTAGGAAGGCGTATCAGAGATCAAAATCAACCATAAAAACTTGGTGGTTTGTGGTTGAGTTTGTGGAAGAGTTGTACTCTTCCATGCCTCTTCAGTTGGATGGTCCATGCAAGATACTTGGTTTCTAGTTTTGGCTCTGATCTCTAACTGGAGAAAAATTGGTCAGAAGTACTGAAAAAGATTGTGGCTACTGCTGGCATTTGGTTGTGGCTTTCTTTAAATGGCAGAGCTGAGGTGTGTGGCTTGCGCGTCTACTCCATGTCCTTAACTAACTGTCAGTGCTTCCTCTCCCCCATGTAGTGTTCTGGTTGCTCTAGGAAGAACCCTGTTCCATTTCATTTAGGGCAAATGGGCTCTCATGGTGTGTCAGGAGATCTGTTACCTTCACTCTTCTGAAGGCGGCCTAGAAGTACTGAATGTGGAGATATGACAGCATACATTGCATCTCAGTTTCCTAGATTAGATGTGTGCACAACATGATAAGAATGTTGAATTCTGGAAAGAAGATGCTATGAAGGCCTTGCTGACTTTGAGAAGTTTGCACTCAAATGAAGGCTAAGTTCACTGATTATCCTGAAATGAGTGGGTCTTCTATCACAAATGTCAGCTCTTAAAGTTTTCTCTCAGTTGCAGACTGGTCTCTCTTAGTCCATTGTCAAGTAAAATATTTTATCAACTGTTAGTGAATGGGGCCTTTTGAGATTACTTAATTGAGGAACTAGGCTTAACAAAGGACAAGGTTACTTATTGTGGTCATGGACCCCTGGAATGAGGTGTTTCAATAACAATGAGGCACCACTCACCTGGTTGGTGATTCAAAGAACCTTCTGAATCAACAAGAGGCTTTTCTCAGTGCATCAGTCAATTTCACTAGACTGTGTTTCGTGAGGTGATATGGAGGGGTTGATCGCATCTGCCTTTTCTCACTGCCAGGTTGTATGGCCATTGTGATAGCTTCTTGAAGGCTTCATGGCTTGCATACTGCATGGAAAGTTCTTTGTCTTGGAAGCCAGTTCTGTATATACCAATGTGGTCTGTCTCTAAATGTAATGTTATTGAACCATAAATATAATAATGGTTATTTGTTTCTTTGGATATGTAAGTTTATTTTCTGACTGCAACATTCCACACAACAGTCATCACCAAGATAAGAGAGAAAGATTGAGTGAAAAGATTGTCATGTTAGTAAAAACACTGGAGCTTCCATTCTCAGCTGACAAAATGTTTATCTTTTTAATATAGCAACTTCAAATTCAAAACAAATCTTTAATATGTTGTCCTAGCTGATTTCCAAAACAACCTGTCAATTCCATATCTGGCTATTCCGTGTGATATGTGCACCATTTGACCTTTGCATGTGACTTATCCTTCAATTCAAAGTTTTTCGTTTACTCACAATTTATTACTGCAAATGAAATGATGAACTAATATAATTAATCTCCATCCTTGATTATATTACATAAATAGGAAGCAACACTGTATTTCTCTGCTTACTCAGATTTAGATGACACAACAGAAGGGATTCCATGAAGACAAGTTTTCTCATCTCAGTTGCTGGTAGTTTTTTTAACTACTCACCAGATTAAAATTCTGAGTCACAAAGACTCTTCTTTGGAATTTGGCAAAAGGTACTAACCTTGAATGTTTATTAGATATTACAGATTGACCAAGGATTTTGGGTCCTTTGAAAACTCAATGATAACCTATCCCAAGGAAGTGACACTAGTCTTTTGCCTTTGTTTTTAAAAAGCAATTTAACTAGAGTATGTAAGCTCGTTGGCCCCATTTTAATTTTTCGAAAGGGTTCGAAAGGGTTGTTCAAGGGTTGCATGTGAGAGGGAGCTGGAGATCGAATATAAACTGTAATATCTTGACCCCACTGTTATGACCGTCACGTTGTGTCTTTCTCGTTCTTTAGTGCTGCTCAACCGGAGGCCTAGGGCCCACTCATCAGGGCCCAAAGGCCTCTTCGGCCTGATGTGGCTTTCCCTACCACATTTCGTCTATAACTCCGTCCGATCTTCAACTCAACTGCCCCACTGGGCGTCGAACTCAACTGCCAACTGCTCGTCGAACTCAACTCAATTATATAATCGTTCGACGCCCACTCGATCTTTGAAATCGAATGTTTAATCGTCATCAAGCGGAAATAACTGTCATGCAGTTCAGAGGTCACTCTCTTCCGGTGCATCACTCTGTAGTGTACCATGGGAATTACCTTGTCCTATTTCATCAGCCAATTTCCGCCCACGCGATTTCCTCTCCTAACTGCCATTGGAATGTGTCACTTCCTTCCGGTGCATCACCTTGGAATAGCATTTTTTTTGGGCCGGGTCGAAGGTCAAAACACAACAGTTGTTCTCCAGCAGAAATGCTGCATAAGTTGCATAGGTGGCATAACAGGAAGTGCATCTGTTTCCTAAAGTAAACAGGATGCAGGTTGTTTTCTAACAGAAGTGTCACGTAAATTGTGTGGGTGGCATGCTAGAAGAAGGCGTAACCACGTACAACATGTCAGCGGGGGGTCAAACCCCAAGGATTTGCATGGCTATCCAGAAGATTACATAAACCAGGAAAGATTTCAACCCAGCAAAGACAAGCAAACTGGACATCATTTCACTCTGGGCTCTGGCCTTGCATCAGACTGCCCAGAGTAGAGAAGCGAGGAGAAACTATGATGATTTGATGCCTTGAGATGGCCCTGTACAAGACTTATGAAAGTAGAGAAGTGAAAAGCAAGTAAGCTGATTCAATGCCTTGATGTGGCCCTGTACCAGTTTTGCAAAAGTAGAGAACAATGCAAAAAGGCAGAAAGGTTTCACCCCTGTTTGTGTGTGTGTACATCTTGGCCATCTCCAATTCTCTGTCTCTCATTCTACCCTTACGTAGATTTCGGGGTTATAAAAGAAAAAGAAAAGAAACAGATTATATTTATACATCAACAGTGTTGTCTTTCTCTTCTGTAAACAACATTTAAAAGAAAAATCATTGCCCTTATTGATTGAGTTTTAAAATGTAAAATTAATGCTTTTTTCATGATCTGAACTGAGTCAATCAACTAGATAACCAAAATAAACAACAAACAAAAAAATGAAGTCCTTGAATAGTTAAGTCAGTGGTCCCATAGTACTTTTGGCACAAAACCACTGACTATAAGTCTTAGTTTGAATTAATCATTTTTTTGATACTAATTAGGAAATAGATATCACAAGGTTAATTTTTTTGATTTTTAAAAAAATTATTGTTTTAAAATGTTTCATTCTTTATGTTTATTTGAAATATATTTTAGTTTGTTAAAAAATACATTGTTGGTTTGTTTTTTGTTTTTTCTTTCTTTTTTGCATTTTGTCTGTAGTAACTTTTTGCCTATCAATATCCGCTTGATACATAACTTGATTTCAAGTGAGCCAAAATATGGTGGAAAAAGATTCAAAATTTATAATTTCAGAAAGACTGCCCAATATAAATCTTCCGTCTGGAAATATATTTGATTTAAGTACAAGGAAATAGAATCAAACTTGTCAAAGAACATACTATCTGCAGAGCCTGTAAAACTTTGGTAAAGGAATTATTGACATTTACTCTTTTTTAATTTTAACATAATTAAATTAAAAAAAAATACATTCTTTCCTTTTTTCTGTCTTTACTTTTATTAGAAAAAGAGTTGAAATAAGAAACAAATTAAAAGAAGCAATTTTTGATTAATTATAACAAATTTAACCTTTTAAAACATTTTGTGTTCAGCAGGTGGGGGTATAATAGTATGAATAATATGGTTTTCAAAAGAATCCATAATGTTCTGGATAAAAAAAGTTTAAATGTTCTGAGAATAGTATACAAGACATATTCTAGGAGTTAAAAAACATTTTATTAAAGAATGGTTACATTAAAATAGACAGGGACCTGAAATATCTTAAATATCGCAAAAAACATGTAATGTTTTTTTATACTCAGCATACAGAGATATTTCTTTTTATTTATTTTATTATGATAAAGATATATTGTATTAACAGAATCAGTTAGTGTTTTTCTATTACAAGTAATGTGATATGTATTGAATTAGGAACAGACTGTGTCCTTACATGCTTAATTTCTCTCTCTCTCTCTCTCTCTCTATATATATATATATATAGTCATCCACAGACAGATCTGTTTTGTTCTATCAGAACTCTTCAGTATGACTAGACAGGCTAGATTCCCGAAGCTGGGATCGAAACCTGGCTGACTGAAACGCCAATCCAAGATTCTACCACTCAGCCACAAGGAAACCAGTGCAAGCGAAGAAAATTTAAATGTTTATGTATCACATTTGTTTTTGTTTACATATATCCACTTAATGACTACTGAGAGCTCGATTCATTTGCAGAGCCTGGCTTTATGCTAGTGGTAACCATTACTTCCCTCGCTAGAGAGCTCAACCCCACAGGGGTAGGGGAGCATATATATATATGTATATTTAGGCAGCATTTCTTCGTTAATGCAAATTTCATTAAACATAATAGACATTTTATGCCTACATATTTTCTTTTGGATCCGTTCGAATTCCCGTATTACTTTTATCGTATTTGGGGGGAATTGATTTAGGTATTGTCCATAGTTGTATGTATCCCTAGTACTTTCTGCCTGACTTTGGGCCATCATCAGGGGAGAATCTGTTACAAAAGTGATGTAACAGTAAAAGTGAAATTTGCATATATATATATATATATAAGAGAGGATGATATATGATATTAACTTTAAAAGTTTTATTGGTTTTTTATGATAAATATTTACATTGTGATTTTGACTGATTTCATAACATGTTCATTTAATAAAAAAGTCATTTGTTAAATGTGGTTCTTTTCTGGCAGGCTTACAAGCAACATGTCCTCACAAACATAAGTTATTTTTTTTGGTCTTCTGATTCTTTACTTATGCTTCATATCACCTAGTTTTGTATGCTTTTGTATCAGATAGCTGATTACAGTATGACTTATGTCATCCAATTTGTCTACAGGATAACCAAGTACAATGCATTCCAATAATCTTCTAATGTTGTCACCAATTTTTCACTGTGTTTGCATTTAAATTAGGAATAAAAAAGACTAAAAACTTTTTGTAATGCAACAAAATTCTTGTAGAATTAAATTGTGAATTTCCCATGCATAGATATTTTAATATTGGTGATTGTCATAAGACGTGCACAAAATGAGACATTATAATGTTCTGAATATGACATTAAACTCTATCTGGTGGTGAGGCTCTAGTTTTAGGCGTTCCACTACTTGCAGGTGCACACTGACCCAGATTGGTAGTACCTGTTAAGGTGCTATATTTGGGCCAAATAGATCTGTTAGAAAATTATCAGAATTGGATCGGAACACTTGATATTATTGAACTCTGTGCAAATTATTTGAATTAACTAGGAATACTTGATATTATAAATGTTTATCATCATCAAATTGTGCTGACAGCATGGATTTCCTTGACACTCTCTCTTTCCATCTGTCTTTATCCTCTATTGCTCCTGACAGGTCTTTCAAACTACATCCAGTATTTGTGCAGAGCTTATGTAAAATAAGTTCTTGCTGGTCAGCCAACACTGGCACGTCCATGTCTAGATGTCTAAGGAATTTGTCCTTGCTTCACCAGCAGTGTCCCTCATGTCCTGTTCGTCTTACTTGGATGGTTTTTTAGATGGGAGGTAAGTGGCCGTAGAGCTACTGTTTTGTGGGATGTTGCTTCCCGGAGTTGTTCCAAATAGGCTGTAGCATTCTTGTGTAATTCCCATCAACTTTTTTGTTAGTGTCCATGTGGTGCATCCATACAATGGTATCAACACAATGACTACTTGGGAAAAATTCCATTTTATCGGATAGATAAAACTTCCATATGATCGAGAACCTCTAGCAGTCCCCGCCTTCACTAGGCATATGTTAACATCCTTTTCAGTTGATGCGATGTTGCTGCCAAGGTATGTGAACTAGTCTGCTAATATTTGAGACCTGCCACGTAGAGTGGTGATGGTTCCTTCTCATTTAAAACACATGTACTCTGTTTTATTTGCGTTCATATGGAGACCAATGGCTTCTGCTGCTTGCTCTCGGCTATACAGTAGGGATTTGGCTTGGGCAGGTGCATTTGCAAGATGTGCATTTGCAAGATGTGCTAGATCATCCCTACTATACAGTAGGGATTTGGCTTGGGCAGGTGCATTTGCAAGATGTGCTAGATCATTTGTATAGTCTGTAATTGTTATAGTTTCTGCAGGATATTTTCTGCTTCTTGCTTTTTTAGCACAAAGGCATTTTAATTTATTAGGTCTATCAACATTGGAAGTCTAGGCAGATTATAAAGATATATAGTACTAATGTAACTCCTTGTAAAACTCCAGCAACAATGTCCCAGAAGTCTGTGTCTCCATCAGGTGAGTGATTCTTTGCTTTTGTGTCTCTATAAAGCATCATTATAGCTGTATCAATTTCTTTGGAGAGACCAGATATTAAAAGTATTTGCTCCCTTTATGTATTGAATCAAATACCTTGAAGAAATCTACAAATAATTGTGTTGCCTTGAGATTTTTTGTACATAACCCTTTGATGATTTGATGGATAGTCAAAATCAAAACTTGTGGATCAATTTCTTTAAAAACTTTTCTGATTTTTTCCTAAGAATTTAATTAAAAAATGATTATAGTCAGATAAAAAAAGTCTGATTTAAAAAATAATTGCTAAGGAGCATTGAAAGTATAAATAATCAAGATTATAATCAAACATTAATTGATATTTATATAACTCTGCTAACCAATGATTATTATTGAAGAGAAATTGTTACTTTAAACCATATAATTGTGTATAAATTATTATTAGATAGGAACACTATATTTAACTGTGTGGAAACAAATGATTATCAATAAATAAAACAGTACACTTTTTAAAAAAAATGGAAAATTGAAAATATGGTTATGATTATAATTCAACACTTGGAAAGAAATAAAATTTCAGCTTTAAATAATCCAGAAGGAGTTGCTTTGCTGTGAAACAAATGAACCAAGCCAAATCTCAGACATGACAACTTTGCAAACAATTCTGGATTTTATTGAAATAGTTACTTTTTTATTAAATGAAAAATAGGAGTTGTACAACTTTTAAGTATGTGTGTAATATATATATATATATATATATATATATATATATAGTATGTGGATCTGCAGCTGAGAAGCCATATGATCATGCATGGAGTTAATGTCAATGTCAGACATGTCTTTTGCTTGTCACATATGTGACAGAGCTTGCGAGGGTGAAGTTAGTTTGAGGAACCACTTGTGTTCCCACAGGTGCTCTTTGTAGGATTGAGGAGATGGCCTTCTTCTGAAAAGAAATGGCAGTTACTATATATATATATATATATATATATATATATATAAAGGTGAAGTATAAGAAATAGGCAATCAATAATATTAACTTTAGCAAGTCCCAATTGTTTTGATGTCTTTGTTTCCTTCCTGTTGTTATTGACTTCTTTCTTTGTCTGAATGCTTGATAAAACAATTGAAACTTTTAAAACATTCAATCAGATTTTCATTTGCATTGCTGTTCTTTACTTGATTCTATGACTAACTTTTCCATTTTGTAGCATTGAGTTGACTGTGGCTAGTTATAAATTTTTTTTTTAATTTTCTATGTTTATACCCTACAGAAATTTGGACATCTGCTTTTTTCTAATGTAATCTTTTACAAGTTTCTGTGTCCCTATATACAGTATCCTAACTGTAAATAAGTACACTCCTAACAATTGTTTTTATAAATAAGAAGTTTTTATTATTTATTGTGGAAAACTATACAATCAACATGGATATTATTATGTGTTATTTATTAAAAAAACATTGTAGCATTGAAAACCTGTAAATAAAAATAAGAATATGTAGTAGTTCAAAAATAAATACCCGTTTTATATATATTTATGCAGTTTTTGGTTACAGAAGGTATTAATCTGGCTTCCTCTAATAAGTCAAGTGAAGAATTATTCTTTGCCTGTGGTACCATGTAATCCAGTACAACCTGGAACATTATTTGGAGAGAAGATGTCACAATCAGGTGACCCTTATTGCATTGTGAAATTAAAACAGTAAATATTATTCATTTCCAAACTCTACAGCATTGAAACTGTCACCAAAATATTAATATTTTGTAATCTAACTCTACCCTATATAAATATATTTATATATAATCTATGCAATTTTATTTTGATTAGTATTTGAGTTATATTTTTTATAATGATTCAATGCTATACAGTTTATTAATAATACCTAATGATATCTGTTTTAATTGTATAATATTCCACTAGAAATAATTTGCCCAGTCGGCTGGGGCTGTAGAATACGCTGACTGATTCTCTGCTGAGAAGAAAGACCCCCCCCAACGAGTGTCCTGATATGACACTAAACAATCTGATGGTGAGGTTTCAGTAATGCTGGAGCTTTGGGAAATATGGAGTACCGCTTCATTGCCATGACTCAAATAGAACTAAACCATAATTTTGAGAGTTTCCTGTTTTTGCATTTAAACTGCCTGTTTATGCTAAACTGAATTGTTTAAGATAGAACTGTTTTGACATTTAAACTGCATGCTTATGTGAAACTGAATTGCTCAAAATAGAACTGTTTGGACATCTAAAGTGCATACTTATGCTAAACTGAATTATCTGCAATAAAACTATTTTTACATTTAACTCTAAGAAGCAGAAGATACCCCGTACAAACAATTATGGATGCAGACTATGCTGGTGATATAGCACTTCTGGCAAATACACCCATCCAAGCCAAAACTCTGCTACATAGTCTGGAATGAGCAGCTGCAGGCATAGGCCTCCATATCAATACACACTAGACGGAGTGTGCTTTGATCAAAGAGGCGACATCTCCACACAAAACAGAAGTTCTCTAAAACTAGTAGACAAGCTCACCAACCTCGGAGGCAGTGTCTCATCGACTGAGACTGACATCAACATGCAACTAGCAAAAGCATGGACAGCTATCGATAGGCTATTGGTTATATGGGAGTTAGACCTGACCAATAAAATGAAACGCATTTTTTTTCAAGCGGCAGTCGTCTTGATACTACTGTAAGGATGCACTATATGGACGCTAACTAAACGTATGGAGAAAAAGCTTGACGGCAACTACACAAGAATGCTGTGAGTAATATTGAACAAATCCTGGAGGCAGCACTCCACAAAGCAGCATCTGTATAGCCACTTACCACCCATCACAAAAACTATCCAAGTTAGATGAACCAGATATGTGGTACACTGCTGGAGAAGTAGGGATGAACTCATAAGTGATGTACTCCTGTAGCCTTGTATGGACGAGCAAAGGCAGGATAACCAGCTAGAATATACATTCAACAGCTCTGTGCCGACACAGGATATAGCCTTGAAGACCTACTAGAAGTGATGGATGATAGAGAGGAGTGGCGGGAGAGGATCAGGGTGATCCGTGCTGATGGCGCAAGATGATGATGATGATTGCCCAGTCGGCTGGGGCGATAGAATACACCAACTGCACCTCTGCAGAAGGGTAAGACCCCCCCCCAACGAGTGTCCTGGTAATGACATTAAACAATCTGATGGGAGGGTTCCAGTGATGTTGGAGGTTTGGGGAATGTGGAGCACCCCTTCATTGCCATCATTCCCAAGTCCTCTCTAGCCCAGAGTGGTAGCACCTGATATGAGTTAAATAGAACTAATCTGTGTACAAATGCTAAACTAGATTATTTGAAATAGTTTAAATATCAAAACAGTTCTATGTTCTTATGATAAACTGAACTGCTTGAAATAGAACTGATTTTGACATTGAAACTGTACTTATGGGAACTATTTTTGACATAGAAACTTTATTTAAGCTAAAATGAATTGTTTGAATTAGAACTGTTTGACAAAACTGAATAGCGTGAAATAGAAATGTTTTTGACAATTGAACTGTGTACTTATGCTAGACTGAATTGTTTGAAATTGAACTATTTTTGACACTAAAACTGTACTTATGATAAATTGAATTGTTTGAAGTAGAACTGTTTTAACATTTAACTGTGTGTAAACAAAATCTATACTTATACTAAACTAAATTGATTGAATTAGAACTGTTTGACTAAACTGAATAGCTTAAAATAGAAATGTTTTTAACAATTAAACTATATACTCATACTTAACTGATTTATTTGAAATAGAACTGATTATTTGTATAAAAATGGATTTGGCATTAAATAACCTATAAAGGTTAATATGCCATAAAACCCAAACAACCAAACAGGTCCTCTCTGGCTCAGGGTGGTAGCACCGGATCGGGTCCACCCTGTTGGTTGGGGCTCACCTTTTTAAATGTTAATCTCTTACATATCATACATATCTATTTAAATTTGTGCAAACAAATGAGCAAAGTAAATGGAATGGTTCATCATTATCATCATCATGTCGTGCCGCCAGCATGGATATCCCTGACCCTCTCTTGCCAATTTTCCCTATCGTTCATCACCTCTGGCAGGTCTTTTGGGCTACATCCCATATCCTCACACAGCTGCTGTATGTATGTTCTAGCTGGTTGTCCTGCTTTAGCTGGGCCATATGAGGGGGTCCATAGGAGTACATCACTTATGAGCTCGTCCCTGCTCCTCCAGCAGTGTCCTGCGTGCCTGGTTCGTCTAACTTGGATAGTTTTTGTGATGGGAGGCAGGTGGCCGTATAGTTGGTGCTTTGTAAGGTGTTGACTCCAGGACTTGTTTGATATTGCTCGCAACATTCTTGTGTAGTTGCCGTCTAGCTTCTTCTCCAGCCGTTTTGTTAGTGTCCAAGTGGTGCATCAATACAGCAGTATCAACACGACCATTGCTTGGAAGAAACTGCGTTTCATTTTATCGGTCAGGTCTGATTTCCATATGACCGATAGTTTATCGATAGCTATCCATGCCTTCGTTAGCCGCGTGTCGATGTCTTTTTCAGTTGATGAGACACTGCTTCCTAGGTATGTGAATTTGTCAACCAGTTTCAGAGAGGTTCCCTCTAGTGTGGAAATGTGGCCTGCTTGATTAAAGCACATATATTCAGTTTTGTGTGCATTGATGTGGAGGCCAATGCCTGCGGTGGCTTGTTCCAAACTATGCAGTAGTGTTTTTGGCTTGGTTGGGTGTATTTGCTAGCTATGTCATCGGTGTAACTGTGAAGGAAAATGAGTTCAGGGGTGTTTAAAAATATTATTAGAAAAATCTTCACAAACCATATGTATTTAATATATAAATCTGAACAGGATTTGTCATTGAACAATTTGCAATGTTTGATATGGCATAAAACCAAACCGACTTAGGAAGAGCTGTTTTTGACATTTGAACTGCATACTTTTGTTAAACTGAATTGTTTGAAATAGAACTGTTTTTACATTTTGCTGAGTGTAAACTAAGTGTACTTATGCTAAACTGTACTGTTTGAAATAGAACTGTTTATATGTATTAAAATGGATTTGGCATTAAATAATGGTTAATATGCTATAAAACTAAACCGAACCATACCTGATAGGGTCCTATAGGATCAAATAGAACTAAACTGTGTACTTATACAAAACTGAATTGCTTGAAATATAACTGTTTTGGCATTCAACTGTGTGTAAACAAAAACTATACTTATATTAAACTGAATTGTTTGAATCAGAACTGTTTGACTAAACTGAATAGCTTGGAATAGAAATGTTTTTGACAATTAAACCACGTACTCATGCTAAACTGAATTGTTTGAAATAGAACTGATTATAGAACTGATTATTAGTTTAAAAATGGATTTGGCATTAAATAACCTACAAAGGTTGATATGCCATAAAACACAACTAACCAACCAATCAACTAACTAGAAATAATAAAACCCTTTTGTATAAAAAATATGGGAGTGATACTGTATATATAGGAAAGAAAATTTAAAATTCTTCTTCATATTATTTTAGGTTATATTAGGATTGATTTTTTTTTTTTGTTAGGTCTGTTGTTTGATACCACAGCAAAATTTATCTTTCTGAAATTGTCATCTACTCAATAAAGGTAACAAGCTTAAAAAATAGTTTGTTTTTTTTAATTCTGGATTTTTTTCTTGAAAAAAGGGTTTTAGTTTCAATACATCTTGTTTTCTTTTAAAACATAATTTGTCCAATTTCTTTGGAAAGGAATTCTTCCACAATGTTTCAATTTATAAGTTATGATTGATTGAAAGAATCTGTCACAACTAATAGCATTATTAATTCCAAAGACAAGTCTTTTCAATTTCATAAAATCTGAAAACATTTAAATGAAGGAAGGATTTTAGTGTCTTAGTTTCCTTTCAGTTTTTCCATTTTATAAATTTTATGATAATTAATAGTCACTAAAATTTAAATAAAAATTTTTTAAAATTTACCAGAACTGTAATAATAGAAAAAAAAACAAAAAAAACTATCATGTCTATTAAACCAGAACAAAGCATTGTTATATTATGTATCTTTAGAAATGGTTCAACTATTTATTATTAATAAAGAATTAGCCTTTCTGAGACAATGGCACTTTAGTCTCCTAGGCATCTCACACTATTATCTCAGTATCCCTTCTGCTTTTTAAAACAGTTTCACAAAGCTCACTTTCTAAATCACCATTAGCTGACTTGCCATTTTATCAGTAAAGAAATACAAAGTTATTTTACGAGAAATAGATTTGATATACACCTCCCCTTTTGCTAGGACTAAATTAAGAAATGTTTTATTTTATTTCTATATGTGAAAAAAAATGAATGAATGAAATTTCAAGAATCATTTATATGAATTATATTTCTCTGCAATCTTCCAGACAAGTGTAAAAATTATATACGAGATTGTCAGACTGACTGTGAATTTTGGCATCATGGTATTTGGGAGAATTTAAAAAATATTAATTTTTCCTAACCTGATTTTTTAATGAAATTTTTTTTTTCCTGATGAAGTTTAAATGTTCAAAAAAACTTTCATTAAGTAACAATGTAGTAAAGTTTATTGTGTTTAGCGTTTTTAATTAATTTTTTTTTTTCAATACTTGTTTCTTGAAGTGTTGGGTGGATGAATACTTTGTAAGATCATGCTCCTCTTAAAGTGTCCTGCATATAATACTGAAACTGCAATGCTGAATCTCTGGAGAGTGTAGATTGTCCTCTTCATTACCATTACTACCAGGTTCACTGATCTAGAGTGGAAGTACTTGTTAATCCAATCTATAGATTTGTTTGAAAATGAATAGTATTACATAATACATGAAACCATATGCAGTTGGGTTGAAAAGTTTATTGGCTGTTGACTTTTTTGACCAATGGGATCCAAGTACTGTAACACTGATGGAGAGAAGTGTATGGACTTCAAAGGGAACCATGTTGAATAATAAACTTCATTTTGTCATATTCCATGAGAGTATCTTATTCAGCCTATGAACTTTTCACCCAAACCTCGTATAACAGTGTACAAACAAATAGATATTAGTAAATAGAATTATTAATATAAGAAAGACTTGAAAAACCTTCTTATTAGTTACTTGAAATCATATAATTGCTGGCAAATTATTGGTGTTTGATCAGAATACTTGAAACCATGTGTTTAAACCATATAATTGTGTATGATATGAGAAGTGTGGAATACTTCTTCATTGCCATTATGACTAGGTCCCCTTGGAGTGGTAGTACTTGCTAAGGTCCCATCTGTCAAATAGATTTGTTTGAAAATTATTTGTATTAGATAGAAATACTCGATATAAATGTGTCTCAGTTTTTTAAGGAACTTCAAAAACTGTAAATATGAACACACATGGTACATAATTTCATAACCTTTTGGCATTAAATAACCCCAAACTGGTTGACATGCCATTAAAATTAATCATTTGCTTCCCTTAAATTGCTTACATTTTGGATTTCATTTTATTAAGAACATTTTTATCAATCTTACGTATGCTCTAAAATCCATTTTTCCGCTGAGGTTTTAGCTTCAGACAAAACCAGAAGTTTCTGTTAGTATCATTGTTACCATCTTTAGTGGGCTTTCTTAATTATTTAGTTTGCTTTGACAGACAAGTTTCAAGCAAAATATGAGGTCTATTTGCTATAAATGCAATGGCCACATAATAAACCAGCTTACTTAGTGACATTCTTCTGTTGCTTGAATAGAGTTTATGTTCATGTATATGTTGTAAAGTTCTCGCTGATTAACTGCCAAGTTACATCAAGGCAGCCGCACTTCTGAGAACTCAACATGTATGTTGACACAGACATCTGCATTGGCTGTGTAGTAGGATCCAGCACACAGCATTTGGTGCATAAATGGATGTGAGGTTACCATGTGGATTGATGCAATCTCTTTAGCTTCCAGGGTTGTTGTGGATCTATTGTCAAGGATGCATGTAAGTCAACACATCAGCTTGATAGAGTTAGATGTGGTGTTGAAGAGCAGTCTTCCTGGCTTTACAATAGTTGTGATGCAGTTAAAGACTGACTTGGCATGCGTGCATTGCTGGATTTCAGACACGCTATCTTTTAAGGTGAGAGTGCGCACCAAAGTGGTGAATAAAATGTTGATTAGGCATCGGCTCAGCATGCTCAAAGTTGATTGCAGAATTTGGGCTGCCAGTTGATGTAGCATTTGTCAAGTCTCCTGCAAACTGAGCTGATGAATTTATCAGAGTGCCTTAACAGTGGCTTGATGCAGTTTGGAAGTTGCAATGCTCACAAAACAATTTAATATGGGGTTCTGCTATAAAATAGAGATTGATGTAAGATTTTTGGGTTTTAAATTATCAAAATTCATTTATAACTTTTTGAAATATAGAAAAACTGTGAACAAAAAAAGGCTCCTATTGTCTTGCAAGTTATTGGATAAAGCATTTGTATTTTCTTTAACAAATCTCATTTAAAACAGAAACTCTTCAAGGAAAATCTATGGAATTTGGCATATTTGGAATACATACAATTTGCTAGTGAATATCATGGAATCCTTAAAAAATGACCCGACTCATCATTTGAACTCATTATTGTAGCAATGCTCATGCCGTCCTAAAATGTTGTAGACATTTGCATTTTTGGTGGATATTATCTGAAAAATGCTTAGTAAATCACTCTAAACCAAAAAAATCCTGTCAAGCTATGCATCAAATGAAAGAAAATTTTACACTAAGTTTCGTAAAATCAAACAAAATTTATCTTTTTTTCTTTAAAGATTTTTAAGGGCTTTGGGACTTTATAATATCAATGATTTATTTAATTATTCCTTTAAAATTATAAAAAGCAGTATTTCTTTCACAAAGATTCAACCTTATATTGAAATACACGCGGAACCACCATTTCCGTGTGATTACGTAAGAAATGGTTACTGTAAACACGTAATAACATTAACGGCCGGAAGTAAAAGTATTTTTTTGTTGTTTTTTTTAGTTTTTTAAATCACAAACTGCACATGAACAAATGAACATTAAAATTCAATGTAGTCTCTGCTCTTATTTGATCTGGCGTATATATATATATATATATATATATATATATATAATTCTTTTAATACCCTGTCTGGTGGCAAAAGCTGCTTGGTAGTGCCAGGAGTGGTAGTACTGCCTTGAGCTACCGAAACTGTGTTATGACCCCTGGTTGGTGGCTGATGAGGACAGGGTATCGTACATGCTTTCCCATGTTGTATGATTGAAAAAAAAAAATTTATAAGTGAGAAATATATCCCATATCCTAATGAAAATTTTGCATGCAGTCTTGAGAAAGTCCCAGATTTGTTGATTTTAAAAGCAAATCTATATAGATGATGCACATTTTTTTTTATGATTACAAACTGCTGGACATAAAGTAATTCATGAAAAATTTATCTTTTTCACCAATTTATGATTAAGAGCAATTTTTACTACTGGAAGTTACTCTGCCACAGAAGCTGAACTTTGAGAAGGGTTTAAAATAGAATTAACTAACTAATCTCAACTACTAATAAAAGTAAAGGTAAGGCTGGCGACCATAGTCGAGGGTGAACCGAAGGCTCCCTTTTCAATAGCTACTACACCACGGTGTAGGAAAGGGCGCTACTCCTTTCCCTGGATGGCTCCACTTTACCCTTGATCCTCACCTTATAATGCAAAGTTGCATCAAGTATCATTTTTTGAGTCTTTGGTATGACTCGACCTGGGATTGAGCCCGGGTCTCCTGGGCCATTGGCAAACACTCTAACCATTATGCAGTCTTTCTTCTATTTTTCTACCAAATTCGACCAGATTTACATTACTGAGAATTTATGTAAAAAAAAAATAAATAAATAAATAAAGTTTTTCTAACAGTGTCTTGTATGAGTGAGTTATTTGTAAAAAATGTTTGTCATTTTTTTTCTTTTGTCTTATCATAGCCCAGTCAACTGGTTATGGTAGAATATGCTGACTGCACCCTCGGCAGAGGAGTAAGACCCTTCCTTCATCTAAACTATCTGATCATGAGATTCCAGTCCTTGAGCTTTGGGAAATGTGGGGTACACCTTCATTGCCATTACTCCAGGGTACACTCTGACCTGGAGTAGTAGTACCATTTAAAGTCCTATCTAAGGGTCAAACAGAACTATTCAATCATTTACTATACTTGAAACCATTTAACTGTGTGCAAACAAATGATTGATATTAAATTGAATTATGGGTATTAGATAGCAATGCTTAAACCATTTACTCGTATGCAGATGAATGAATAATGTTAACCAGAATTATTTGTGTTGAATGATAATACTTGAAACTATTTAACTGTATGTAATGATGAAAAAAAATGTCTTGCTTGTATAAAAATGTTAAAACTATTTGCTTACAAATCATATATACTAGGATCAGTAAATAAGTTTCCAGACTTTTTTTGGTATGGGCACTTTTATTGATAGTACACACATGAAACTCTTGTCCCCTTTGAAGTAATCTCCTCCAGCTGCAATGCACTTGTTGTACCATTCCAACAACTTCTGGAAGGCCCCATGGAAGTTCTCTTGCGTGAGCGTGTCAATGACCTTCATCACTGCCTCTTTCATCTCCTCAGTTGTCTCATAACGACAGCCTCTGAGCTTAGGGAATAACCAAAAGTCACCGGGGGCAAGGTCTGGACCATAGGTACAGTGAGGAACTATCTTGATGCCCATCTTGGTCAAATAGTCTGTGACAAGGATGGAGTTGGGGACTGGTGTATTGTCCTGGAGAAAATGCCACTGACCTAATTTGAAGAGTGCTGGCCTCTTCCGGCGGAATCTCTTCCTGAACTCCCTTAAAACCTCAACATAGTAACCCTAACCCTAATCCTTCGGCCAATCAACTGTGGTGTATTGACTTCCTTACTCCTTCCACACCTCTCATTATCCCTCAAAGACTCCCTGCCTTCCTTGAATCTCTTATGCCACTCAAAAACTGATGCTCAATTCATGCAAGATGGTCCAAAAGCAGTCTGAAGCATTCCATATGTTTCTGTGACCTTTTTCCAAGTTTAAAATAGAATTTTATTGCATATCGTTCTTCTAAAGTGTCCTTACATCCAGATTGCATTTTTGAAATTCAGCAGCTGTCACAGGGTGTATTCCAATTGCTGCTGTAGCTGTTGATTTGAACCTGAAATCCTAAAAATTGGTCAGTCATCTCATAAGATGTATAGCAATAAGATACTGAATTTTCAAGAGTCTACGACAATTTTAAATACCTGTACAAAAAAGTCTCGAAACTTATTGACTGCACCACATATAATGTACATATTTATAAAGACAGAATTTAGCATTAAATAATCCACAAGAGTTATGCTATAAAACAACCAAAACTGGATCATCAATAAAAAGTTATTAAAAAAAAAAGAATATATATATATATAAACAACCTTGATAAATTTCTAGATTAATCACTTTTCCTTTTCTTTGATGTAGGGTTTGACTTAATTTTATGGGTTTACAGAGTGTTCACCAATGGTCTGGGAGACCTGTGTTCAATCCCTGGTCAAGTCATACCAAAGACTTTAAAAATGGTACTTGATGCCTCTTTGCTTAACACTCAGCAATGTAAGGTATATATCAAGGGTAAAGTGGAGCAATCCAAGGAATGGAGTAGTGCCCTCCTCTACAACGTGGTGTAGTAGCTATTGAAAAGGGAGCCTTCTGGTCGCTCTCGACTACGGTTGCCAACTTTACTTTTTTTACTCTTTTTTTAGATGGGATCTACCTGAAATGTAAATACCTATAATGTTTTAGGATGCCTTAAGCATTGCTACTCAAAAGCAGATGTCATGGCTGTAGTCAGAAATTGTGAGGTATGTCAATTCATAGACCCAGAGCAGAAAGCTGGATGGTTAGATGTGCATGACAATTGGAGCAGGATTGGAATGGATATAACTGATTATGACAACGGCATTATCTCACTCTAATAGACTCTGTCTCCAGATAATTCTTTATCAGGTGTCCATTGCTGCATCAAAACTCCCTCGGCATTATTCAGTAATTGAAGTTACTATTCTATTGTGACACAACATGCAGTTGAGTACTTAATTAATATGTAAAAATTAAAATTTATGAAATATATGAAAGTTAATATATATTTCTCAAAAACGAAAAGATCCTTAATATAAGTATCTTTTTGTTCAAGGCTTAAATTAACCTAAAAAGCTGGTTTATTATTCCTAAAGGTCAGTTAAGTGCGAGACAATTGTTTTTGATTTTAAAAGTCAGCAAATTTATTTAATTTTTCGGTTGTCATCTAACTCCATTGATTATAATGATGAAACAAGTCATTTCGTAAAACAAATTTTTCTAGTCTTTATCTTAAAGGTCAATGTCAAAAGGGAGATTTAATTTTGCTCCACCCTAAATAAAGATGAGCTGGGGATGACTTATCCAGTCAGGTGAGGCTGAGAATTTTTAGTTCAACCCCATTGCTCTCAGCATCTAAAAAAGGTTTTCCCTATACTTGTAAGATATAATCTTGAACTAGGGAATATGACTCCTAATTGTCTCTTATTGGACAACCAATTAGAAACCTTTTTAGTCTAGATTTTGATTTATAAAAACAGGATGGTAAAATGTATCATCAGAGAGGATGAGGAAAGAGACCAAGAAGAAACTTAAGACTGCTAAAGAAGCATCCCTTCCATTCTATACCCAAGGCACTCCGAACAACCTTCAGACATTACCAAAAATTCAAAGTCCCTGACTTTAGAGACATTAATATCATACTAACTGCACTTCAATGTCACTCTTCCTCTCTCGATATTTTTTCTTCTTTTTGCCTGGAAAGCAAACATTGTTTGCTTGTTTTTTATTGTCTCACAAACATGTTTCAATAAAAACCATCTTCGTTATTTGTTAACAATGGGTTTTCTCTATTCTTTGAGTTGCTAGACAATCTAGCCACTCCTATCACCTGACCATCAGAAGAAGATTTAGCTCAATTGTATCAACCCCCGTTTGTAGATGTTTCAAACACAGCGTAGGCATGGAAGGACTTGACAAAGCAAACAGTCGGAAGCAAATGTAGTAGTCATGAACACAACAGCCACAAGAACTGTGACTAGTAGTCACACCACCTTGGGCACTGGGACTAGCATAGGACCACACTATGAGCAAGAGCCACCAGCAGAATTGCTCATTGACAATGGTGCTACATTCTGTGGAAGAACATTCAGAAAGTTCATGAAAGACTAGAGAATTTTCCAGTGTGCCTATATTCCAGCAGGGAATGGTACTATGAAAAGATGCAATGGTATCATTTCACGATCAAGCAAATTGCTGTCAGGAATCAGTGCTCTTGTATAACATAACACTAAAAGATGATACATCAGATTCAAGTCTGTCATCCAACTTAGTACACAAATGCTGTACTGCTCCCCAAGTGAGAGGAGCCTGGAATGTATGAGGAGGACCTGGTCAGAGTAAAGGCTCTGCACAGTTGATACACTTTGTGATTTGGGAAGGTAAGCATGACTACAGCTCACACTCAGTCCTCGTTGATGTGATACCATGTCATAATAAGAATCTTTGATCTGTCATTGAAGCCAGAACAATGGTGAGTGACCATGATAACATCCTGAGAAGATGAACTAATGGTGAAGTATGATGATTTTTCATGTATGGACAAGTTATTATCTGACCAATGATCCTCCAGATGATGATACATTCAAAGACACAGAGATTATCTGCCTATGAAGGAGTACCTGGCAGAAATAACCAGCCCCCACATTGTCATCCCTATGATCATGAAATCAGGAAGGAGTGTAGTTATAATGAAGGCTTACTTCCCCCCCCCAAAAAAAAACAACCATACATTGCATGAATGGGTGTTAGTGACTTGAGTATTTGGCAGTGTGAATGCAAATTCTCCTGGTTGTCAGATATAAAGTATCTGCAGTAGCTAATTATTTAGTGGCTGCAGCTCTCTCTCTCTCTCTCTCTCAAGAGCACTTGGTACTTTGTCTTGATGTGAGCACTGGATTTGTTGGAGGCTTCAGTTCTTTGTTGTACTGCCTGTCAGTTGTTGTAGTTCATTTAGATATAGTTACCACTACATTCTTAAGACATGCAATCTATATGGAAAGAGATGATTCCATTTCTCAAAGTAGGAACGGCACAAACAATGTAACCATAGTAAACTGACCCTATGTAAAAAGGCGATACCTCAGATGGTGTAATGATGACTAAACTAGACGAATAGACTATTGTTTTTTCAGTTCTTACTGGGATCTCCCTATTTCTGGCCTTGTACTAATCTAAGCTTAGTACATGACCAATATATGTAAAAAGAGTAAATGAATCTAAATGATTTATGAACATAACAGCCAGATAAACTTGATAGCATAATCATTCATTACAGCCTCCAGTCGGTATTTCATAAAAGAAGTCAATGACATAAGATTATGTGTGTATTTTGTGTATCTCTCTCTCTCTCAATATATATATGTGTGTGTGTGTGTATATATATATATATATATATATAATATCATAGAAAAAGTCTGAAGTAGAAAGCTAGACATGAAGAAAGCTAGACATAAATATAGCTTAAAAAGGATTGGAGAGCAAATGAACATAAAATAAATATGGAACTGAATAAGTTGTTTCAATCAGAATGGTATCACATGTATTAGATGTGTTGCTGTGAATGCATTAGCCTGATCATGGGGGTGTCCTCGTGGTGTAATGGTTAAAGCGATGGACTGTGTAGTAAGCAAGTTAGTACTCCAGTCACGCTATTACGTTCACTTTCGGGTAAATACCCCTGGGAAAGGTATGAACCCCTTCTCCTCCCAACTATGGGTTAAATAGTTCCACTACTGTTCTTCTAGAAGAATGGCTTTGGCATTAAATAACCTGCAAAGGTTGATATGCCATCAAACAAAGAAACCAAACCAAACCAAACCAAATCAAACCTGATCATGATATTTGCCATGGTTTCTTTTCTGTTGGCTTCTATTTTCTCATTAAAAAAATGAAAAATCTGAGTTCTGTCTCTCTGTATGAAAAAGGCCATAGAGTGGATGAGTCAAAACATTATAGCAATAACAAAAATAATATAAAAATAGTCTAAAGGAGAATCCCTATGAAGTAGTAGCTAACATGCAGGATTGCAACATTATAGTAATCAAATTTGAACTCCAGTCACAGTATTACGTTCACCTTCAGAAAGGTATGAACCCTTTTAGCTATAGATTAAATTGTATCACTAGTATTTTTTTACATGATGGCTTTTACATTAAATAGCTTATGAAGGTTGATATGCCATTAAACAAAGAAATTCATTTAAGGAACAATAAAGAACTTTTGTAAACTTATACATTTATTTAAAAGCCATGAATCTTGGTATCAACTGTTTTTATGAAATATTACTACAAATAAGGAAAAATATTTCTCTTCAGTATGAAAAAAGTATGACAAAAACAAATGTAAAACTATTGTTTTCTCTATCTCCATATTTTTTTTTACAAAGTATAAAATCAGATTAAATTTGACGTGAATAAAATATTTTGAGAAGAGAAGATGTCAATAGATATCAGTATGATATGAATTCAAAAATATCTTCATTTGTGCCAATATTGGACGAATGGTACCAAAGAAAGACGGCACCTTGTCGTTCCTCTTAAACTGCATGAATAAAAAAAATAATTGATTTGTCTGACAAGATGAACAGGAGAATATTTTGTCATTTTTTGATTTTTACTAAATTATTTAATTTTTTAAAGAAAATAAATTGGTTGATTTTATAATTTAGATGATCAATGAAAAATAACATACAACTACTTAGAATTATATATATATATATATATATATATAATAGACTTATTTTCTCAGTGCATTAATTCCTGACCAGTAACAATCTTGTTCTTCTTGATTTTTTAGCCAAGTTGGCTGGGGTTGTAGAATACACTGACTGCATCTCTGGTGAGGGGTAAGACTCTTCCCCAACAAGTGTCCTGTATATGACATTAAACAATCTTATAGTGAGGCTCCAGTAATACTGGAGCTTTGGGGAATGCAGAGTATCCTTTCATTCCCATCACTCCCGGATCTACTCTGGCCCAGAGTGGTAGCACCTGATTGGTTCCTATCTATGGGTCAAATAGAACTGTTTGGCATTTAAACTGTGAAAACAAATGACTTATGATAAATCATTTAAACTGAGTGCAAACAAATGACTTATGCTAAATTAAATTGTTAGAAATAGAACTGTTTGATCATTTTTCTGTGTTTATCTAAAAGATGAGTTTACAAATTATATAATAATATATATGTAAAAACAGGATTCTGGATTAACTAACCAACAATGGTTGATATGCCACAAAACCAAACGAAACCATTACTAATATTGGTCTTTGGTAAGTGGTGAATCAAGTAAATATCTTCTTTTCTGCTTGTAACACTTGCATTAGTTCCTGACCACCAACAATCCCTTTCCTCCTGATTTTTAATATATTTCTTTTGTGAAATAATTAGTAATGCATTTACATGCATATATATATATATATATATATATAACCTGATTCTCTCAGTAACACTTGTATTAATTTCTAACCCCTGACCTTGTCTTTCTTGTTGAGTTCCATTGTACAACTTGCAAACTGAGTGTTAAAACATTAATGAAATATAGAAATAATTATGAAATAAATAATTGTGAAATAACTAGTAATGCATTTACATGCATATATATATATATATATATATATATATATATATATATAACCTGATTCTCTCAGTAACACTTGTATTAATTTCTAACCCCTGACCTTGTCTTTCTTGTTGAGTTCCATTGTACAACTTGCAAACTGAGTGTTAAAACATTAATGAAATATAGACAGGAAAATTGAAAAATTCTGTTGCCCATCATGAATATTTGATTTCTTTGTTTAAAATAACATATCAACTTTTATGGGTTATTTAATGTCAAAGCCATCGTGTAGAAGAACAGTATAAGATGATTCAATACTTTCTCAAGGGCATTAGTCCAAAAGTGAATGTAGTAGTGCAACTGGAGTTTGAACTCGCTTTCTATGACACCAGAGTTCAGCACATTAGCCACTACGTGATGGAGACATCCTCTCTGATTAATTTCTCCTTTGTGATTTTTTTCAAAGTAATGAAGCGAATAGCTACTATAAAAGTTTGAAATTTGCTTTTGTATACCAGGATCAAATCCAGTTAGAACTAAAATAGAAAGTTGGTTATTGGTTCATTTTCCTCCACGCAATTGGCTGGATTACTATCTATATTCCTTAGCATATTACTATATAAATGTAAAGTAACATATATATATATATACACACACACACACACACACACACACACACACACTCATGTTTTAAGATCTTAAAATCCTGTAAACTTATCAATAAAAACATTAATAAAAACTGATTTCATTTACAAATATTTTCTTTGCATTGCTGTTAATTTCCTGATGTACTCGTGTTGATTGTTTCACATTTGGGTACAGCTTATAAAAATGACAGTAATGCAAAGAAAATGATTGGAAATAAAATCTGTTTTTATCAATGATTTTATTGGATTTAAAAATTCAAACCCAAACAACTACAACAAAAGAGCATCAAGTTGGTTTTTCAATTTTGATGAATATACAAGATGTAAAGTTTTTCAGCAGTTTTAAAATGTCTCAGCAAAGATGGCGGTCATATTGAAGTGTGATATTCAAAAATCCATCAGAATAAAAGAGTTTCATACAGTTTTTACTAAATGATTTCATCATTTATACAATGTAATGGAGGTGCCCGTGGTGTAATGGTTATCGTCGTAGGAAATGGACACGGCGACCTGAGTTCAAATCCTGGACGAGACTGATTGCATTTCACATAACACTTATACTCTTGGGAAAGGTATGAATCCAATTATTCTCCCTCCAGCTATGGGAAAATAGTAAGACAGACTAGGTTCTTCAGCCTTGGTGAGGCAACTAGTCTAGGAGAAGGAAAACTCTGAATTCAAACCTGTTAAACTCCGCTTAAAAATTGACCTTGTGTCATATCCTGCCAGAGTGGAGGGGTTGATAAATAAGATCATTTATACAATGTTTAGTTATTAAATTTTAAAACTGCTGCCAGACTTTCGGAACACCCTGTGTGTGTGTGTGTGTGTGTGTGTGTGTGTGTGTGTGTGTGTGTGTGTGTGTGTGTGTGTGTGTAAAAACAAAAATGATAAAACAAATAAGAATATTATTTTATGTTGTTTATCATTTGATTATTCTCAGCCTTTGTTCATTGTCAGGAGAAAGTTTTTGTGGGGAAAAAAAGATTGCATGTCCGGGAAGCTTTTTTTATTTATAGAAAGTTTTTAAAGGAGTTGTTATGCTACATGAAAAGTGATGTAAGATGACCTGTTGGTATAGTATATGCATTGATCTAATGAAGAATATTGTCTTCTCAAACAACATGCTTTATTAGACCGATAGATATGCTGTGTAAACAGTATATTTTATATAAAGGGTGTGACATTAGTTAGATGGAGCTAATATTACTAATTGCTTAAGTTCACTTTTATCACAACGGTAACAGTTGAAAATGTGAGTGGTATTTCTGCTTGACCCTCTATAATGAATATAGAACCATTACAATGTTTATACGAAGGTCATTAAAAAAATAAGGTGAATTTTGCAATGAAATAATTATTATAAACCAATTGTAAATAATTCTTTTATGGAAAAGAATTGAAAAAAAAAATTATTTTACTTTCTTTTAAAAACATTCATATATATAGGGTGTCTCAATATACATGGGTCTCATGTGACTACTAATAACTCTACTAATAATAATGACATGTTTTCTTTTTTTAGTTTCAGATTTAAAAATAGCATACTATAATAGCTATTAATCCTCGATCACAATGCTTTGGACAAGAGAAGAAAAAATATTTTGTGTCAATACTTATTTGATGGCCAAATCATTCAAAACTATCTCAAAATAGATGCGACCTATTAATATGATAAGGATTTATTACTGAGACGAGAAATTAAAAAAAAGATGGCATGTCCTGGAAGCTGATATAATAACTATTAAAAAAAACATTGATTTGATGTCTTTAGCTCAAAGGATGCATTTTTTACCGGACATGTTCCAAATGACCATCATTGTACTAGTCTCAGTAATAAATCATTATCATATTAATGGGTTGTGTCAATTTTGAGACACCCTGTATAAATTGAATGACTCTCTCTCTCTCTTTATCTCTCTCTCTCTATATATATCTATATATATATATATATATATATATATATATATATATATATATAGCATAGAAAAATGAAGTATTCCAAATGTGGTGAATTTATTATGATGGAAAGTCAATGTTAAAATATATCAACTTTTATAAACCATCAACTGATGGTGAAAAATTTACATTTTTGACTTTCCATCTTAATTTTATCACATCTGGAATACTTTATTTTTTGTATTTTTTCATTCTAGCGGATTTATTTCCATAATTTACTTCTTTAATTTGTGAAATTTCTGAAATTTGACGTCCAATAGAATTGGTCGTAACATGCTCTAAAATCTAGTTTCAGTTAGTTGATATAGATTAACACTATTGGTTATATATATAGATATATAACCATTAGTGTTAATATATATCCACTAACTGAAACTAGATTTTAAATTGTAAATTTGACGTCCAATAGAATTTGTCATAATATGCTTTAAAATCTAGTTTTAGTTAGTTGATATAACCATTAGTGTTAATCAACTAACTGAAACTAGATTTTAGAGCATGATACGACCAATTCTATTGGACGTCAAATTTACAAAGCCATCACACTCCCCAAAAAAGTAACTCTTACTAAACACCACATCACTTCTAGAAACTCATGAAGATAGATATTATGTGTTGAAGTCCTAAATGGACTCAGCCACAAATTAAATGACCCAAAATTAGAACCCCCACCTCTGCAAAAAAAACAAAAAACAATTGAAATTATTTATAAACAAATGAAGAATGAGTCAATGAGGTTTAAACTAAATTTTAAATTGCATTCACAAGTGAAGCCAATCCTTTGACATACATAGAACTTTTGGTCTTCAAATAAATATCCTGTTATGATGGCTGATGATCAAAACCTCTAAGAATTGACCAACTGATTTAAACAATTTTTATCACCGTTTATCTAAAAAAAAAAAAATCCATGAAGACTGCTTGCATCTATCTATCTATCTATCTATCTATCTATCTCTGTTCATTCCTACCAATTGATACCATTATGCAAAAGAAATAGAATAATTCTTTTTTTTTTTTTCCCGTTTGTGAATGTCCAGTGTATTAACACTTAATCAGGTTATTCTTTCATATAATGTATCATGGCATAACATCTTATCACATGATTAAAACTCACACTATATGAATGCTTGATTGGCCACTTTTATTACACTCCCATCTGAAGACTGTACTGTGTAAAACATGTGAAAGTTAAGTAATGGACTTATAGTGTCCATAATAACTAATATTTATAGGTTTAACACCTGCTCTTCTATAATTGTATTGTGTACTCTTCTCATGCAAAAGCTTTTCTTTTTTTCAGTTCTTACATCATATATCATCTCAGATTGTTTATGTATATATATATATATATATATATATATATATATATATATATATATATATATATATATATAATCTCAATCCCAATCTGTTTATATCTATTTCAGCCTGTTCATATCTGTCTATCTATCAATATAATTTAGACTTTGTATATATCTCTATCTGGTCATATATATTTTAATTGGTTCATACCTACTTGTCTGAATCTGTTCATATCTATTTCAATATGTCCCTTTCTTCCTTCCTATCTATCTTAGACTGTTTATATATATATATATATATATATATATATATATATATATATATATATATCTCAATCTGTTCAGCTCTGTCTATCAATATATTTCAGACTGTTCATATTTATCTATGAAATGTGTTTTTTTTTATCTTCTTCCCATTGTTCATGTTTTGGTATGGTACTAAATGAGTTTTGAGATTCTGCATTGAATTCTTTGAGAATTTTGAAAACCATTACAAGGAACTGTTCTTGAAGAAGAGTTTATGACTTGTCTGGAGAATGTATGATATTATATAAAGAATAATGAAAAATAAAACTTGGATTAAAACAAAGCAAATATTTCTAACTAGTTTTTTTTTTATTTTATTTATACAGAAAACTTTGAATATTTTTCAAAGCTGAAGATAAAAAACTTAGAAAAGATTGTAAACTAAAGAAAAAGAAATAATTTGTCTTCTATAAATAAATGAATTAGAAGGAAAAGATAAACACTTTATTTTAAACAAGAAGCAGAAATCATTTTGTAAAGATTGAGATTTTTTGTTTTTCATTTTCCATTTTTGTTTTTAGGTAACAGAAATAAATTTAATGAGTTTTTTGGCTTAAAAAAGAAAAAAGTTCTTTGATTTGAGTAGAGATGTGCAAAAGAATTTGCCAAAATTTTGACTTGGATTAAAAGAATGAAACTTTATTTTGAGAGACCATGATGACTTTATTTTTTCCTTTCCTTTCAAAGGAACTGAAAATATTTTCTCTCTCAATTTATTTTGCTTTCAACATTGATTTACATAATCATGTTAACGTAGCTGATAAAAATTGATGAGACGCAGATCAGATCTGGATTATTTGATCTTGTGTTTATGAACCCCATCTTCATTTACTTTTACAGCACCCCCCTCCTATTTCAGCAACCTTAAATGTAAACATTTGCTTTATTTCAATTTTTGTATGGCAAAGCAAATATGCCAGAAACATTTTGATTGGGGAATATATCAAAATTTGTATTTATAATATTCTTGTTGATTATTTGCTTTCAGATTTTTTTCTTAGAATGTTGGATTTTAATGGATGTAGCCAGAATTATTGATGTCTTGAAATATTTCATACTTTTTTTCCCTCTGTGAAGAGAATTTTCTTTTTATATATATTTTTTCAATTTATAATGACTAAAGAATGCATATAAAGGGTTTCAATTATTTCATGAAATTTGATATATCCTTTATAGAACGTTCCATGAAATATTTATTTTTGACTAGAAGATGAAATTATGAGATCTTAGAGTATCTAGCAACAACTAAAAATATTTTAAATATCTTAGGGTGTGCTGAAAATTTTTCAGTTCAATGAAAGGAATTTTTTCTAGAAGGGTTAGTGAACATTTTTTAAAAAAGGTTTTGAAGAAACTGTTGTAACTCATATATTCGAGTTAACAGAAAAAGAAAAAAACACATCAAGTAGTTTGATAATAGGTTTTACTACACAAGATGCAGTGAATGAACAATCAGTACTTGACAGGTGGCATTCACAAGTCTATTCCCCTTCTTTCATGTAAGGGTTGGCTATTCATAGGAAACAGATGATTCCATTAACTTGCCTTTAGGTATTGTATGACAGAAACTTAAGGGTAAAAATTCACCAAGGGTGTTAAACTCTGGGATGAATATGTTGATGGTACATGGTCATACCTATTTTGGTAGGGCTAAGAACTTTTCAGCACTTCCTTATAGTATCAGTAACACCTACCTAGTTTTCTGACCTATTTCTTCTTCTTCTTCTTCTTCTTCTTCTTCTTCTTCTTCTTCTTCTTCTTCTTCTTCTTCTTCTTCTTCTCCAATGCATTTACATTCTATGTATAATAGACTTAATAATCTTCCACACCAATGGACTTCAACTTGTCAGTATTAGAGAATGAAATAACACCTGTAAGCAAGAATTCTTTTACTTAGATCTTTCATGTTTTGCCATGCATCAATTTCACAGATGATAGATGCACAACGTATTGTTCTTTGTTTGTTGCCAAGAGACAACCATGAATAATAGACTTATTCTACTAGTTGCACTTGCATTCATTCGTTACTACCCATAATCCCTTTCTTCTTTAACTTAAATGCACAATACTAAGCACAAAAACTTGCTAAAACAAATTTTTAGTCAAATATTGTAAAATCTTCAAGTTCTACTTTTAAGTGTTCATATTTTTTTCGCGATCTTCATTGATTTCTCCATGAGCATATGAATGACATTAACCCTTTTACACTAGAACAAATATTATAATTATTTGTGTATACCTACCCACAATTTGGGTTATGAAATTCTGTGGGATGTGGGTGGTGGTGGAATTAAAACAGGAATATAATATGCACTTACTTTTTAGAATTTGTAGCAGCTAAATTTAACAGTTGATCAATTTTTTATCAGGTTCATGTGAATTAAAAATGAAAATTTATACATTTTGCTTATGTTTTGATATAAAACATTTACATAATATTTAGTGCAAACACATACACGTTCACAGAGAAATGCAACAAGCTTGTGGCAAAAATAAGCTCACATGATGAGAAACAAAATTATAAACAAACACACATTCTAATGACTGTTGCTCTGTAGTGGCATAAAATAGAAGTGTTATACATTAGTTAGTTTAGATCAAATATATAATGTATATTCAGTCAGAGTGCCCTGAATATGATGGTACATGGAGTTGGATAAAAAGTTGATTTCTAGTTCTTGTGTATAATACACATCCCTAAGTTTTAAACTTAAAAATCTGAAAGAAAGGTGTGTGCTATATACAAATAATTATGGTACTGTTAGAAATTTCTATGTTAGTGCAAGGACACTGAAATTTCAATAATATGAAATTGGTTATGAAAGAAAATCTGTTATTCACAAATTTTATATGAAAATTTCCTATTCAATATTAGACAAGCTATAAATCCTTGTTTTTTTGGGGGGTTTTTTTTGTTTATCTGTTTTATCCATCAAGAGGAGTAGATTATCTTATAATGAAATTTTATACATTGGCTTATACAGCTATTTTAATAATAATAGTTTTTTTTTTTAATCTTTAAAATTATAGTTTGAAGGTCCTAATATTGAATTAATCCTTAGAACCCAACTGATGGGGCTTAGAATACACTGACTGTATCCCTTGCAGAAGGGTAAGATGCCCTCCAAAAAGGGATTTCTTAGGTTTGTCATTAAACTGCATATGATGACAAAGCTGCAGTTCTGCAGCTCTGGGGTGTGTGGAGTACCTTTTCATTGCCATCACTCTGATTTGGGATGGGTAGTACCTGTTAGAGTCCCATCTGTTGGGCAAATAGACCTGTTGAAAAATGATTCATTTTCAGTAGAAATACTTGAGATGCCATATAACTCTTAATTATTTCTGTTGAGAATATTTGAAGCTATTATTGTTTACTAAGGGTTATTATAAGTTTAATTTGATTTCTTTCTTTTTAATCGCATATCAATCTTTATGGATTATTTAATGTTAGTCACATCCTTGTAGAAGAAGATTAGTAATACTATTTAATCCATAGCTGGAGTAATAAGAGGATGATGGAGCTCATATCTTTCCTAAGAGTATTAGTCTGAAAGTGAACATAATAGTGGATTATATATATATATATAAACTAAAACCTTATTACTATGTTCAAACAAATGACTATAATAAAATAGAAACAATTATTTAGGCAATGTAATTATTAGTGTTGGATAGCTATATGTTGTGGACCAGTAAAAGGTTCGGAAGAAAGACACAAACTCGGGATTACGTGAAACAAGTATATTGAACGAAAGTATATATACAGCATAAAAGGTAAAAGAGTGTTGAATGTCAGTCTGACAGCCAAAGTGTTAGGCTGGAGTTAACTTTGGTATCTGTCATGTGCCCCACAGAACGAGCGAGTTTGGCACAGGGCCGTTTTTAAGGTGGGTCCAGTCGCAGGGCTGCAGCCCACACACGTCCGGCATTTGTCAAAAATACCTCCAGCCCCGTTGGCATTTCCCTCCTGTAAGGGGGTAAAAGCCTGGGGGAATGGCCCCCTGAGGCCGGAGAAAATGTTAAGTGAACAAGCCAGACATGGCTGACCGAAGCTGGAGTTAACTTAACACTGAGATGAATATTCTCCCGATATTCATAGTAATAGGAAGAGTTCATTATAGTCTGTAAGGTAGGTACCATAACTGTATACTTGAAACCATACAAATTTGTATTAGATAGAAATACTTAAAATGATATAAATGTGTACAAAAAAATCCTAATAAACAAGTACACAAAAAATGTAAATAGAAATGTAAAATGAATGTGATTCCCTAACCTCTAGGCATAAAATAACCTTAGACAGGTTGAAACACCATTAAAATCAATTAACCTTAGAGCCCAGCCAAGTTGACTGGGGCTGTAGAATATGTAGACTGCATCTCTGCAGAAGAGTAAGACCTCCCCACCTCAATGAGTGTCTTTGATGTGACATTAAACTGCATCCGATAGTGACGCAACAGTCCTAGGGCTTTAGAGAATGTGGAATAATCTTTTATTGCCATTACTCCCAGGTCCACTGTAACCCATAGTGTTAGTACCAGTTAGGATCCCATCTATGGGTCAAATAGAACTGTTTAACTAATCAACTGTGTGCAAACAAATGATGGATGTCAAATTGAATTGTTAATGTTACATAGCAATACTTGAAACCATTTAGTTGTATGTAAGCAAATGATTAAAACTAAATAGAGTTAAATAGGAATACCTGAAACTATTTAATTATGCAAACAAATGAACTCTGGTTTGTTTAAAATGTTACCTACAAACTATTCCTTTACAAATCATGTATTCAATATATATATGTATAAACAAGATTTGGCATTAAGTAACCTACAAGGATTGATATGCCATAAAACCCATCCAACAAACCTTTGAATTTGAGCAGTCAATATTTGTGCTGCTACCTAGAAGTATATATACACAGGTGACTTAAATTTTAGCTAGGGAATCCCACTTTCTTCATCACTATTGCTGAGTTGCAATACAAATTACATTTTATATTTTTGACAGTTTTTCAGCCAGGTGCCCAGTGTAGGATCTTGTATATGGTTGGTGGGGCTTGGTTAAGAAAAATTTTCAAAATTGGATGTCTCTCCTCAGTTTATCTAAGTATGTACAAACATGAATTAATAGGGAAAAAAATGGATGTTATTCTCTTTAAAGCAGAAATTTATTCAATTTATCTAAAGATCGTCTGGGTGTGAGTTCCTGTGGTGTTATGGTTAAAGTGCGGAACTGTGATCTCAAAGTAAGTGAATTCAGACTCCAGTTCTGGTATTACATTTGCTTTTGGACTAATACCTTTGGGAAAGGCATGAACCCTCTTATTCTCCCAGCTTTGGGTTAAATAGTTTCATAGCTTTTCTTCTACAAGGATGGCTTTGGCTTTAAATAACCCAGAAAATTTGATATGCCATTAACCAAAGAAACCAATAAAGACTATCTGCAATTATCATTAAATAGATTGATTTATTAATTAATTTTGATTTATTAATTAATTTTGATTCTGGTCTATGAATAGATATTTATGCCTTGAGCAAGTGTTTCACATGTCCTCCACTGTCATTTCATTACCCTAGAAATTCGGCCGCACATCTTGTTATAATTATGTTTATACGGTCATAAAATAGTCAAGAGATGATCATTATTCTGTTGCAGGTTATTATTTCCTTCATTAAGATGCTGAATTCACTCTCTTCAGTGTTTTCAGTGGTCACATCTAATAAACCACTTAAGATATTTCTTCGAGCGGTCTGAGTTCTCCAAGATAAAGAGTATTCTGCTGATGATCATTCATCACTGATGGTTCTTTTCTGCAAAACATTGATTAGTGCTTGAGTTGCTAAAATGGTCAGATCATTGGCCAGAAATTAGCAAGACATTACCATTCTCTTGGTGCTTCCTCTCTTATACTTAATTATTATAAATAACTTTGGTGTATGATTTTCAGTCTGCTATGACTGTTGAAACATTTTCTTTTTAGTTAAACAGCAAAGGTTCAAGTCAAATGCAAGTTATTTCTAATTCTTAGTTATTTTTTATTTGCACAATTTTATGAAAATCTCCTTATTTAAGGAATCAAGAAATTTCTAATTCTATCTGGAATTTAATAATAATATGACATGACCACCTTCATCATTATAATTTACTTCGGGAGATGGCTATCAAATTGCTGATTATAAAGTATTACACTTTATTTATTTGCAATGAATTGTATATTCTATAAATGAGATGTGACTCAACTTGATGGCCACCAAAGGCCGCCTTTAGGTGAGTAACTAAAATCATTTTTTTTTCAACTGGTATGAAATATTTTCAGAATCAATTTTTACCTTTTCAAGTTAATTTTACCACAAGTTTTAATTATTTGTTAAAAAAAAAAAAGTTTTGAGGGATTTGATAAATAATTATCTCCTTTAGATAATTTACATGTCTGTTAAGGCCCTTGTAGATGTCATATGACAGTCTTGGAAACCTGTTCTTGCTCTCTTTTTATCTCTGTTCTTTGAACAATAGAGATGTTGTCTCTGTTAAGAAATGGTTAAGTCATACGGTTATATTATCTACACTTATCCAGTTATCCTTTGTCATTTTGTCTTCCTTCCAATCTCCTTGTTCATAGAACAATATGTGTATAATTCTGTTGGGACACATTGGTATATTCTTTCTTTTAATACCACTGTTACTTATATATGTATATAATTGATTAAATCCTTCTTGTAAGTGGAACTGAGTTGATTTTGTCTTTCCTTCTATGGTTGGTTGGTTTTTTTTTTTGTTTTACAGCATATCAACTCTTTTCAGGTCATTTAAAACCAAATTAAATTTCAAACAATTCAGTTTAGTTCTATTTGATCCATAGATAGGACATGTGAGCAATGGAAATGAAAGAGCACTCTGCATTCCCCAAAGCTCCAGCATTATTAGAACTTCACCATCAAATTGTTTAATGCCATATCCAGTACACTAGTTGGTGGGGTGGGGTGGTGTCTTACCCTTCTGCAGAGAAGCAATTTGTGTATTCTACAACCCCAGCCTACTGGGCAATTTTGCTTCTATCGTTCAATGGATATACTAATGCTGATATTGATTGTTGGTCAGTGGGGACTTGACTAAATATTTTCCCTATCACCAATCATTTTCAATACTTTTGTTACATTGTTTATAGATAAAAGTTTATCGTTATAAGCAGAACATTGAAAACATGAGAGAGACACTGAGGAAATTCATTTTTAAATCTATAATAATTGATAATTGTGAGGTGCCCGTGGTGTAATTGTTATCGTCCTTGGAAATGGACATGGCAACATGAGTTCAAATCCTGGACAAGACTGATTACATTTCACATTGCATTAATACCCTTTGGAAAGGTATGAATCCAATTATTCTCCCTCCAGCTATGGGTAAATAGTAGGACAGACTAGGTTAGGAGAAGGAAAACTCTGAATTCAAACCTGTAAACTCTGCTTAAAAAATTGACCTTGTGTCATATCCTGCCTGAGCGGAGGGAGTTGGTAAATATGTATTATAATTGATAGCTTTTGGGTCATAGGACAAATAAAGCATGATGTTATAAGAAAACTGACCTTATCAACCTAACCTAGGCAGGAAATAATCCTGATTGGTTGACATGGTTGACATGCCATTAAAATCAGTTTATCATCTCTTTGTATTTATGTACATATTCTATCAACCCTAAACATATTTTTTTAAACTGTTAATTTTCTTTTGAACTAAAGTTACTTGGATTTTATTATTTTTAGTCAAACATTATAAATTCAAAATGAATATTATTAGGTATTATTTATTACCAAGTTCATTAGTATTGAAAATCTGTAACTGAAAATATAAAATATAAAGCAGTCCAAAAATAAGTTAACAACTTAGATTTATAATGTTTATGTATATGCAATTTATTTTCTTTCTTTCCTTTTTTTTCTTTTGTTTTTTCTGTTAAATAATAGTGTGGTATAGTGCACCAATGGATTTGCCCCCAAGGTCAAACACCTATTTTGGTGAGTGAAAAGTTAGAGGTCAAAAGGTGAAAATATTTCCAGTGTGAAGGTCTAGAAATAAAATAGTGAAACAATGGGCTAATACTATAAGTGGATATCTTGGTCCTGATTGGTTAATATTGTCATGTGATGCAAGTTGAGATTTTTGAGCTAGAAAAGGAGTTGAAGCTGAGATAAAGAAGTGAGCAAATCTATTTGTGAGGTTTAGGGCTTTATCTCTTTCATGCTACCATATTAAAGGTGGCTAGTGAAATTTTCTTTCCTTAAAGATGTTATCAAAATAGAAAACCCACTTCTTTAATGACTACAATAAAACAGAAACTCACTAAGAAAGGTTAGCCTGAATAATGGAGAAATATCAAGTAATAAACATGGGAACCAACATAAATTTCTTGACTTCTTTTGTCATCAGAGAATCAAGTAACAACAACAACTAGAGATCACATCAAATAAATGATTTAGAATTTGATAATAAATAATATCTAATAATCACAGAGCAAAAATAGAAATCCTAAATCCTGTTATCTTCAGTTTAGAAGAAAATAAACTTTTTTTTTAAACAACATTTTTAGGGGTGTATTTATTTATGGATGAAACTGTTAAACTGTAACACAGTATCTCATAATGAGTTTTTTTTTATTGGGAGCAATTGAGTTAAAATCTTCCAATTAAGAGAATAAAACAATTTCAAGCCTAATTTGATAATTTTGCAGGGTTAATATTTATGCTCAACATCTTTTTTTAATCATTCAATTTTTGGATTTTACAGAGATAACCATGAAATACTAATTAGAATTTTTCACTTTTTTCAAAATAGAAACATCTTATCTTCATGGACTATTGTTAAAATGGGTTCTAGGTTGTCCAGTGAGAAAACGTTTGAAATATTTAACTATTATAAATACAATTCCTTTTAATGATTTTACTAGTTTTGGATTTGTTTAATATCATAGAATTAGATTGTCAGCTTATCTGTGTTATATACTAGCATGTGTTTACAATAAAAATAAGATTGATGAGAAGATTTAGTTTATTTTGTTAATTGAATAAATAAAATAAACAAGTGGATGAAATATCTGGCCGGCTGATGGGGGGGGGGTCTATTAGGTGACAAGCTGTTGCTTTGGACGGCCAGCGATTCAACTGGCGTGTGACCTCTGTTTGGCCTATTTATGTGTTCCTGATTTCAAACATCGGCTCCAGAAAATACTACTTGTGGAAAAAAATGATTTGTTGAAAAATAGACCTTTTTTTTATATAACTGAGAATTTTCTGAGGATTTTGGATAGACTATGCGCAGAGCCTATGCGCAGAAGCCATGATTTTCTCAGTTTGACACTGGCTGTTGTTGGGTCAACATCCGGTAGCTGTTATTTTCTTCTACAGTGTCGATGTCTGTGAGTCTGTGTTTTGTGTGTGAAGAGTTAAGTGGGTAAATCAGAAGAGATTTGATGTATTTTACTATAACATCTGTATGGACACAAAAGATTTTTTAAAGGTGGGGATTGTTAGTTTGACTTAAGAAAAGAGAAAAAAGATCTAGTTAAAAAATGTCTGTCTGCAGTTAATCTTATGCATGTGAGAAATTTAATTTCCAAAATTGCAAGTTTTCAGCAGAACTTGTTTGTCTAACAATCATTTAGTTTCTTGTCTGATGAAGATAATCATAAAAGAAAAAAAAAACAACTGATTTTAGAGAAAAATAAGCAGTTCTTCTGTAAGTGTTCCAGCATCAGTATTACTAT
>CAUZXS010002856.1:0-22500 GCA_963585895.1 Sepioteuthis lessoniana
GCTTATTTAATGCCAAATCCATTTTATTCAAATAAACAGCTCTATTTCAAACAATCCAGTTAAGCATGAGTACACAGTTCAATTGTCAAAACATTTCTATTTCAAGCTATTCAGTTTAATCCAGCAGTTCTTATTCAAACAATTCAGTTTAGTATAAGTACAGTTTTTGTTTACACACAATTAAATGTCAGAACAGTTTTAAATCAAACAATTCAGTTTAGCATGTGTACACAGTTTGATTGTTAAAACAGTACTATTTCAACCAATTTAGTTTCGGGTAAGTATAGTTTCAATTTCAAAACAGTTCTATTTTAAACAATGCAGTTTATGTTTATTTGTTTGGGTTTTATGCTCTATCAACCGTTGGTGGTTATTAATGCCAAATCAAACTTTATACAAATAAAAAGATCTATTTCAAATAATTCAGTTTAGCATAAGTACACAGTTTAATTGTCAAAAGCATTTCTACTTCAAGCTATTCAGCTTAGTCAAACAGTTCTAATTTAAACAATTTAGTTTTTGTTTACATGCAGTTAAATGTCAACACAGTTCTATTTCAAACAATTCAGTTTAGCATAGGTACAGTTTCAATGTCAAAAACAGTTCTATTCTGAGCAATTTAGTTCAGCAAAAGTACACAATTTAGTTCTATTTGATCCATAGATAGGACCCTATCAGATGCTAACACTCTAGGCTAGAGTGGACCTGAGAGTGATGGCAATGAAGGGGTGCTCCTCTGTCCTCAAAGCTCCAGCATCATTGGAACCTCACCATGAGATTGTTTAGTGTCATATACAGGACACTCATTGCGGGTGGGTCTTACTCCTCTGCAGAGATGCAGTCGGTGTATTCTACAATCCCAGCCGACTGGGCAACAATTCATTTGATTATGTGTGGGAGTGGTTGAACAAAAAAAAAAAACAGCAAAAGTCTGAGCAAACTCAAAGATGATCTGAAGGCAAGGATAATGATAGCATTTACCAATTAAACAAAGAGATTGTCAAAAATGCTTGCTGAAGTTTCTTAAGTTGTCTGGAGGCCATGGGTAGAGTCAGTGGTGATTTCTTTGATTAATTTCCGGCTATAGTATTTCCAGATATCTTCTTGTAATTTTGACAAATATATCTGATAAAGAGAGATGTCTGGGTTATTTTTATTTGGGCATAATTTAGATAACAGTTTACCCATCACACTGTATATATAATATATATATATATATATATATATATATATATATATAACTATGGAAGTAAATAATGGAAATAAATCTGATAATATGAAAAAAAACAACAAAACAAAATAATCCAAAAAGTGATGAATTTATTATTATGGAAAGTCAATTTTGAAATGTTTTAAAACATCCATTGTTGTTCTCGCAACCTTTTTCACCATCTTAAAGTCCTGATGAAGGTTCACTAAAAACAAAAAACAAAACACTATCAACAGAAATAAAATATTATCAAGAAATATAGAATATTTAAAAAAAAACAAAAAAAAACTGAAGGCACATCAAAACATTGTCACTATTTTCAAAATTAATTCCATTGATTCTAGAATCAATAGAATTAATTTTGAAAATGTTTGGAAATGCCTTTAGTTTTTTTTTTATTGTTTTTTAAAATATTTTATATTTCTTGATAATATTAAATTAATTCTGTCGATTCTAGAATCAATAGAATTAATTTTGAAAATAGCGGCAATGTTTTGAAATGCCTTTAGTGTTGTTTATTTGGTTTTTTTTTAAATATTCTATATTTCCTGATAATATTCTATTTCCATTGATAGTATTCTTTTTTTTTCAATTCATCGGCATCTCAGTTTTTATAACAATTTTGTGTCTATGTAATTTTGTAATGCTATAAAAAACTTAAAAATCTCTTTCAAATGACTCTTTAAAAAACACTCCTTATGCATGCCAGCAACCCCTGATGATGCCATATTAAAGATCTGAAAGCGCTCAGGACAATTTTGGTAAATTAATCCACCAATTCCAACCTGAAACCAAGACACCTATCAGGAAACTTGAAAGGATCTTAATCAAATTACATTGAGAAAATGTGTCTTTATTATTTAATCAAACATGCTTAAATATAGTATATGGATACCTATACAAGCTATTCAGTTCAGTTTATATATTATCTTAAATATATATATCTATATATTATCTAAATATAGTTTATATATTTATATATATAGGCCAATGTCCATTTATATATATAGGCCAATGTCCATTTATATATATAGGCCAATGTCCATAACCGGACATTGGCCTAGCGGTTAGAGTGTTCGCCAATGGCCCGGGAGACGTGGGTTCCATCCGAGGTCGAGTCATACCAAAGACTCCAAAAATGGTACTTGATGCCGCCTTGCTTAACACTCAGCATTATAAGGTATGGATCAAGGGTAAAGTGGAGCAATCCAGGGAAGGAGTAGCGCCCTCCCCTAAACCTTGGTGTAGTAGCAATTGAAAAGGGGGCCTTGAGGTCGCCCTCGACTATGGTCGCCAACTTTACTTTACTTTTTACTTATTTATATATTATCTAGACGAAATATAGTAAGTAATTAAAGTTGGTGACCGTAGTCGAGGGTGAACAGAAGGCTCCCTTTTCAATAGCTACAACACCAAGGTGTAGGAGAGGGTGCTACTCTCTTCCTTGGATTGCTCCACTTTACCCTCGATACGTACCTTATATTGCTGAGTTTTAAGCAAGGAGGTATCAAGTATGATTTTTAAAGTCTTTCGTATGACGCGACCAGGGATTGAACCCCGGTCTCTTGAACCATTGGCGAACACTCTACCCACTAAATATATAAACTAAATTTAGTTAATGTATTATCTAAACTAAATATAGTCTGTAAGTAAGTAAGTAAAGTGGGCGACCGTAGTTGAGAGCAACCAGAAGGTTCCCTTTTCAATAGCTACTACACTGTGGTAAAGGGAAGGTCGCTACTCCTTTCCCTGGATTGCTCCACTTTACCCTTAATATGTATCTTATATTGCTGAGTGTTAAGCAAGGAGGTATCAAGTATGATTTTTAAAGTCTTTGGTATTGTTATATTTTGACCTTTGACCCGGCCCAAAAATGCTATTCCAAGGTGATACACCGGAAGGAAGTGACACTTTCCAATGGCCAGTAATCGAAAGAGATCGCGTGGGCGGATTAAGGCTTATGATATGGGATAAGGTGAAGGTCCCATTGTGCCACTAACAGTTGTGCACCGGAAGAGAGTAACCTCTGAACTGCATGACAGTTATTTCCGCTTGATGACGATTAAACATCCGATTTCAAAGATCCAGTAGGCAATCGTGTGGGCATTGAGTTATTATTTAACTCAGTTGAGTTTGGGTCCCAGAGCAGTTGCCAGCAGACTCCCAGAGAGTTAGAGACGAGATGTGGTAGGGAAGGCCACACCAGACCGAGGGGGACCTCGGAAACCCCCGATGCAGTTGCCTGCAGACTCCCAGAGAGTTTGAGACGAGATGTGGTAGGGAAGGCCACACCCGATCGAGGGGACCCTCGGAAAAGCCCCGATGGAGTGGACCCCAAGACCTCTGGTTGAGCATCTAAGAGAACAAGAAAGACACAACGTGACGGTCATAACAGTGGGGTCAAAATATGAAGTTTATGTTCAGTCTCCAGCATCCTCTCACACGCAAACCTTACAAAAAAAGTGAGAGGTAAAATATTGTTAAAGAAGTCTTCCTGTGTCTTCCTTCCTGCTTCCTTTCTTCATGCGTCTTTCTGTGTGCGTCTGTCTTTACTATTATTGAGTCGTTATGATACGGCAAATGAGTATATAACAGTATGACGCAACCTGGAATTGAACCCAGGTCTCTAGGACCATTGGCGAACACTCTACCCACTAAACATATAAACTAATGTAGTTTATATATTTATATATTATCTTAAATATATATATTTATATACTATTTAAATATAGTTTACATGTATAAGTAAATAAAGTTGGCGATCATAGTCGAGGGCGACCAGAAGGCTTCCTTTTCAATAGCTACTACACCTAAGTGTAATAGAGGGCGCTACTCATTTCCCTGGATTGCTCCACTTTACCCTTGATACGTATCTTATATTGCTGAGTGTTAAGCAAGGAGGTATCAAGTACCATTTTTAAAGTCTTTGGTATGACGCGACCTGGGATTGAAATCTATACATATTTCAAGCTCTTCAGTTTAGTTTATATATTATCTTAAAGGAAGTGATGTAAACAATGAAAAATTCACCAAAAATGAATTAACTGAAAACCAAGGTGACTATTTTTAAGCAAAATGATGATGTGTTTTTTGTTCTTTCCTATTTTGATTTACACTGTTATTTTATTTTCTTAGTTAAAATAATGAGTGCTGTATGGAATCATATTTGGAATGCTGAAAATTTATCAAGTTTAGTTTACCGAAAAATTAGCAAATCTGTTGTTAACCTTATTTTCACTTTCATTTTTTAAGATAATTTTCCGTTTCATCAGAGTGATACTATTCTCAAAGAAATTACTATTTTACCATCCTTTCTCTTTTCATCATTCCTCTAAGATTTCTCTTTACCTCGAAGAGATAATAATCAGCATTGTTTCTCACAATTTCAGTTCTGTTCCTTTGGCATACAATTCCTTCCTCGTAAATTAAATATGTTATCTTCAGTTTTCGTTTGAAATTTGTCAGGCAAAATACTATTAGTCATAATACATAGTCGATTTGGACTGATTTTATTGTCTTTCATACTTTAAAGTTATCATGTATATTTCATAGAAACCTCTGTTTTTTATTGGGGGGTGGGGGTTATTCAGGATTTAAATCCCTAATTTATTTAATCCTATTTAAACCTGAAATTCTTTGTTCATTTCTGTCATGGTAAATACAGCTCTAATCTCAATACTTTTTGGACACTCCCAGAAGACAGAAAGTTCTGAGGAATGAAGAATGTTAAAATAATGAACATCTGAAATAGATCAGATTCTATAAATTAGAAAAGCGAATTTGAAATCAAATTCATGTGGAATCTTTAATTATATTTTCTGTTTGTTTGCTTCTGATGAATACAAATTTTTAATCAGATTTGAATTGGAACAAGAATTTAGTCTCAAATCAAAATCGTAATTTCAGTTCAACAATTAAGATCATAAATTAAGGACAGAATTTAAATGTAAATTTGATGTTTACCATTTCTTTTGAATCAAATTATTTGTAAAAAAAAAAAGATTAAATTTACTCATACATATACGTTAGTGCTTGTATCAAAGATCATTCATATATATATGTATATATAAATATATATATATGTATATATATAAATACATATATATATATATATATATATATATATATATAAGAGTGTGTGGGCTTTTATATATGTATATATATATATATATATTAATTTATATATATTTGTGTATGTTTATATATATATATATATATATACTTGTGTATGTTTGTAAGTGTATATTTGTATATATACATATATATATAGAGAGAGAGACTGTGCACTTGTATGTATATATATATGCCTGTGTGTGTGTGTGTGTGTGTGTGTGTGAGTGAGTGTGTGAATATATATATATATATATATTTGAATCAAATTATTTGAAAAAAAAGAATAAATTTACTCATACATATATGTTAGAGCTTGTATCAAAGAGAAATTTATATATATATATATATATATATATATATACATATATATATATATATATATATATATATTTGTGTGGGCTTGTATATATATATATATATATATGTATATATATATTTGTGTGGGCTTGTATATATACATATATATATATATATATATATATTTGAATCAAATTATTTGTAAAAAAAAAGAATAAATTTACTCATACATATACGTTAGTGCTTGTATCAAAGACAAATTTATATATATATATATATATATATATATATATTTGTGTGGGCTTATATATATATATATATATATATATATATACTTCTGTAAGTTTTTAAGTATATATTTGTACATATAGAGAGATTTATGTTTTTATATGTATATATGTATGCATATGTGTGTGTGAATGTAAATATATATATACACACAATTATATGAGTTCTCCTATATATCTATATATTAATCAGGACAGACCTGTTTCTAAATAAATGCATATATTCCAGCAATTACTTTCTAGAAATATACAAACTTGTATATATAAACATATATTATAATTTCCATTATATGTATGTGTATGTGTACATATACATACAGATATATATATAGATATACATATATATATATGAATAAGCTTGAATTGTTAGTTATACAGACTCATATACAAATACATGAATGCTCCGACAAATATATATATCTACATTTGTTGGAAATTCTAATGTAGTAACCTGAGTTCATATCCTTTCAATTTTCTGGTGGTCATAGTTTAGGATCTGGGTAGATTTGTGTAAAACATCTCATAATCCAGATTCTGGTTTTATCCAATTCCTAAACAATGATCCAAGGAATTCAAAATTACCTATAGCCAGTTTAAAACCTCAGAGATTTCAAACTATTATTAAAAACCATTCCTCCTGACTTATAATATATATATATATATATATATATATATATATATATCTAAATTATCCAGAAAACTTTTATTGAACAAAAGAAATGAGCTTGTCTTTAAGTGTAGACAGAGAGGAAAATTTAAATTATCTTAAATAATAAAGAAATATTAGTAAATAATAGAGATCAACCCAACAGCAGATATCACCGAGACAAGGAAAGATAAAGGTAGATAAGGGCCAGATGAACAAGGAATATTAATCCAAAGATAGGGCCTGTGATTCTAGAGTGGTTAATTCCCCTCGACCATTTTTAGGGTAAATTAAAAAAATAAACTTGACTACTATAATGAATGTCCCCACCTCATCTGGTTTAAGTATCTCGATCCTAATTGAAACTAGAGGAACACCTAAGATGGCAACAGCTGGGTTAATTAACAGACATATCAGAAATAAATATAAATCATATATGAGATAGCCATTAGTTAAACGATCTTAGTCTGTTTAGAATAGCACACCTGCCAAGTAGAAGAAACCACAAAAGGAACACAAAATTAAAAGGGACTGACCAGTAGATTAATTCCACTCCTGTTTCTTAATCGTTCTAACATATAATATGTTCATACCCTCTGCTCACGCCTATGAATGAAAGAATTTGTAGCTTTGTAATTTGAGTTCCACTTTATGTTTTTTATTTTTATGTTTTTTATTTTTATGTTTTTCATTTTTATCTTTGTTATCTGATTTTTAATTTATTTTTTAATTTCTTTAATTTTCCTATTTATCTTCTGAATACGAACTGTAATTCCTCATTCGGATCACATCTCTGGGACAATACAGAGCATGTAAAAAGAGTCATCTGACGAGACGGAGAATATACCAACAATATTCTCCGCCGAAATAAATTTATTATGACGGCTTAACCGAGTTTGAGTCTCCATTTAATTGTACTATATATATATATATATATATATATGAGTAAGTAAATTGGTTGACTATAGTTGATGGTGATTCGAAGTCTCCCATTTCTATCGCTACTACACTGATGTGTATGGGAGGGTGCTACTTCTTTCCCTAGATTGATCCACTTATCCTTGGTCTGTACCTTATAATGCTGAGTGTTAAGCAAGGAGATTTCAAGTACCATTTCTCATGTCTTTTGTATGACTCAACCTGGGATTGAATCCTTATCTCTGGGACCATTGGTGAACACCCGACCACTGTGTTCATGGTATATATATATATATATATGTATATATGAAAGTATATATACATATATATATATATCTTAGTAAACATTGCTGAAATGCCATCAAGGAGGTCATCAGTGATGTTGTACCAGGTTCATAGCAGATTTTGGGTGTAACAATATCATATCTGTTCCACTGGTAACCCCAACTCATTTACAAGCTGCCTCCTCACATGATTCACTTCGAGCGATATTCAGGAGTCTACATATATTGGACCTAAGATCCACAGCGGCCAATAAGATACCTTGTTACAAGCATAAATAGGTGTTTCACTTATATATATATATATATATATATATATATATATTTTAAAATGAATAGGTCTGCAAATTAATTTTTATTTATTATTTTTGGTTTTTATTTCTTAATTTTGTGGTCCACATTTGTTTTGGATTTTGAAGCCCTTTTCAGAAGACCAGTAATGGTTAGGGTATACTCTTTTTATAGCTTTTACAAATAACAATTTATTAAGCTTTTTGCTTAGATGTGGTACAAAGCTGTATGAATAGGACACTCAGTGAGACTCAAACTCACTCGTGAAGGTTTGCTAGTCTAGCTTGTTAACCAATACACCAACCAAGGCACCCTCAATCTTTTACAATGATGATTATTTGACAATGAATAGTGTATGATAAGGGTATGGTTCTTTTTGATTTAAGGTTGTTTTTTCATGTATGTATAAGAATTTTATATAGTGTATGATAGTGGCCTGAACTACCAACTACACTTTCCCATAATGCATTAGACTGTCTTGTTGATAGTTTAACATGGAAAGCTATTGGTGTAATATGAATTTGATCCTTACAGGGATAGTTGGAGCTCGAATGGAAAATGCTCACAGGTAGAAAGACAATGACAGAGTGAAAGAGAGAAGAGAGTGAGTGTGTGTGAGAGAGAGAGAGAGAGAGAGTGAGAGAATAGATGACAAAGGATGTTGGAAAGGAAGATGCACACAGATAAAAAGAGAGAGAGGGGTGGGGAGAGAGGAAATGACAGAGGAAACTAGAAAGGAAGATTCACCTCGGTAAAAAAACTGAGAGAAAGAGAGTGAGAGAGGGTGAGGAATAAAGAGAAGGAGAGCAGATGATAGAGGAAGCTAAAAAGAAAAATGGACATTGATAGAAAAGAGAGAGAGAGAGAGAGAGAGAACAGATGACAGAGGAAGCTGAAAAGGAAGATGCACACAGGTTAAAAAGAGAGAAAGAGTGAAGAAGGGAGAAGAAGAGAGTGAGCAGATGTCAGAAGAAGCTAGAAAGGAAGAGGCACACAGATAATAGAGAGATTGAGAGGGAGAGAGAGAGATATTGAGAGAGTGAAAGAAACCATTTTTAACCAAGCAGAAAGCACATTTTATACATTAAGAAGAAAGATCTATGGTTTTGGTCCAATTTGATACTCTCTTAGATTTATACAAACTGGTGATAAGTTCTTTTATATCATTAGACTTAATCACCGAATATCATGGAAGTCTCAATGTGGTGTGTGAGCTGGATGCTTTGGTTGAAGCCATGAACCGATATCTCTCTTGGAGCCCTGTAGCTTAAACTACCCTTTTACAACCCAGGCCATCTCTCGTTGGGGTACTGACTTATTTCCTTTTTAACTCCGCTTGACTGCAGTTTGCAAAGCTGTTAAATGGTTTTTCTCTCAACACTTACCCTCTACTCTCCATCACTTGACACTCCTCGTGGCCATTGTGATCAACTTGCTTGAGTCTGAACTCTACCCCAGCAATGGCCCGGTAGGCTGGGGCTGCAGAAAACACTGACTACATCTCTGCAGAGGGGTAAGATTCCTGCAGTGAGTGTCCTGGATATGACACTAAACTTTCTGATGGTGAGACTTCAATAATACTGAAGCTTTGGGAAATACAGAGTATCTTTTTATTGCCATCACTCCCAGGTACACTCTAGCCTGGAGTGGTAGCACTTGATAGGGAACTATCTATGGGTCAAATAGAGCTAAACTGTGTACTAACGCTAAACTGATTTGCTTGAAATCGAGCTGTTTTTTTAAATTTAAACTGTGTACTTACGCTATACTGAATTGTTTGAAATAGGACCCTATATATGTATAAAAATGGATTTAACATTAAAAACCTACAAGGGTTGATATGCCATAAAACCAAACCAAATCTACCCAAACTTCCACGACTATCCGAAACACCAATCTGCTTGTACCTACTTCAATTCATAATCAGTTTCTCTTTTCATCCCTCTGGTTGGCAAAAAATGATCATCCTTTCTAGAAAGTAGCATAATATATATAGTAAGTAAAGTTGGCGACTGTAGTCGAGGGCTACCTGAAAGCTCCCTTTTCAATAGCTACTACACCGAAGTGTAGGGAGGGTGCTACTCTTTTCCCTGGATTGCACCACTTTACCCTTGAAACATACCTTATAATGCTGAGTGTTAAACAAGGAGGTATCAACTACCCCTTTTGAGTCTTTGGTATAACGCTACCTGGGATTGTACCCCAGTCTCCCAGCTCATTGGCAAACATTCTACCACTCAGACAATACACGTGATATATATATATATATATATATAGGCCAATATATATATATATATATACAAGACATCTCTGTTTACTTTTCTTTCCAAATTGTCTTTTATCTATCATTTCATTCTGTCAGAAATATATATATTTATATAATACACACACATACATATATACATATGCATTCATATATATATATTAAGAGTCATACCAAAGACACAAAAAATAGTACTTGATCCCTCTTTGCTTAACACTCAGCATTATAAAGAACCAATCAAGGGTAAGTGGAGCAATCCTGGGAAAGGAATAGCACCCTCAACTACACAACTACACCTTAGTGTAGTAGCTATTGAAAAGGGAGATTTCGAATTGCTCTCAACTATGGTCTGCCAACTTATATTGATATATATATATTTGTAACTGGCCCAGAAAACTGAAATTCAATCCCATGTTGAGTCATACCAAATACTTAGAAAATGGTATTTGATGGAAAATGGTACTTGATGCCTCCTTGCTTAGCACACAGCTTTATAAGATACCAATCAAGGGTAAGTGGAGCAATCCATAGAAAGGTGCAGTGCTCTACCCTACACCTCAGTGTAATAGCTATTGAAAAGGGAGCCTTTGGGTTGCCCTGGACAAGGGTTGCCGACTTACTTATTTTTATATATTAAGATAATAAAAGAAAAATACTAAATGAGTACAAAATATAGCCATTGCTAGAGACTATTAATATAGAATAGACTCAAAATAAAACTACTCATGACTCAGAGTTTCATGTAATCAAATTTCTGGTAAATATTTGTAACCATATCTCAAGTTTATTATCGTATATTAGATATCAGATATCATATTTATTTACCAACCCCTCCGCTCGGGCAGGATATGACACAAGGTCAATTTTTTAAGCGGAGTTTAACAGGTTTGAATTCAGAGTTTTCCTTCTCCTAGACTAGTTGCCTCACCAAGGCTGAAGAACCTAGTCTGTCCTACTATTTACCCATAGCTGGAGGGAGAATAATCAGATTCATACCTTTCCCAAAGGTATTAGTGCTATGTGAAATGCAACCAATATCGTCCAGGATTTGAACTCGTGTCGCCGTGTACATTTTCCGCGACGATAACCATTACACCACAGGGACCTCCTTGATTAGAAGATACATATAAAATAATCTATATTAGATATCAGATATGGTTGCATATACTCGCCTGAAGATCAATAACATGAAACTCCAAGTTGTGAATAGTTTTATTTTATATGTATCTTCTAATCAATTCAATATTTTATAACTGAAATATTATGATATTTTGTCAGTACTTTTGTCTATAGAGCACTGTTATGAGTTTGTGATCTTTTAGATCTTTTTCTTCATTTTGTATTTTATCATGCTGTATGTGTATATATATATATATATATATATGTATAGATAGATAGATAGATAGATAGATAGACCTCTATTAACAGAAGCAATTAAAATTACAACTCAGTTTTAGCTATTAGGCAATCTTCAGGCTATTAAATATGAATTAATGTTTAATTGCTTGAAGACTGCCTCAAAGCATGAAAGTAAACATCAATTTTTATTGTTTTTGTCAAAATTTTAAATATACATATATAACATATATATATATATATATATATATATATATATATATATATATATGATTATATTTTTAAACAATAAAATAGGACAAAATCATGTTAAAAACTCACACTTCCATCAATCCAATTTGATATATGTAAAAAGCCCTACCATCTTCGTTGGATATGCAGTCACATGATTCTTAGCTGTAATCTCTCTACTTCAAATCAGCACCAATCACACACATGTTCCCTCATGACATCACACCCACCTTAAAATTCCTTGAACAAAGAATTAATCCAGCACTCTAAAACAGAGGAGTACTTGTATCTCTGAAAATTACCTAGTAGGGTCAAATATCTCCATCTTCAGAATACACTCACAGGCACATAGTATAGTTTTTAAACTGCCTATAACCACAGTGGCAACATCTCATTCACCATTGAGAAAAGCTGAATTAAAAGCCAAATAAACAGAGTATCAAATCGGACCTTGTCTGTCATTTTCAATAAAACATGCCTACAAGATAAATTGTCACACCAACAGAGTCAGACCAATCTACCCAGGTGTCACCTATTGGATCATTAGGAAAGATCTTTCCTGGCCTATCTCAACAATGCTGTAGTTTGAATGGTTTCTACTCATCCTCTTATTTCCAACTCCTCCAGTTGACGATCCAGTTGGTCAAATCTGGGTAGATTGCTCAGACTTTTAATTTTTTTGCAACTTTTAATTTGCCCTACTTAGGGTATCAAGCACTTTTTATGCTTTGCTTAATTGATTCTGTGAGTCTTTTTTTTCTTTTGGCTCGGCATCACAGCACTGTTCGATAATTTTTCCAATTGTATGGCTGTCGTTAGTCTTTTCTTTTTTTTTATTGAATTTTCCCACATACCAGTTTGTATAGTCTTTCTATATAAATTGTATCATCTGGATTTTTCACACTGTCAGAATCTTATAAATTAATTATAAATATATATTGTTATCCATAGACAGACTGTTTAATTGTATCACAACTCTTCAATGTGGCTAGACCCATGAGATGCTTTAAGTCGAGATTGAAACCCAGCTGATGTAAAGTCCACCGGATATCTTATCCTAGAGCCATTGCTGCCTACTCTATAAGAAACCAGCTTCTTCAGATAGCCGTCACACAATGGAGAGAAAAACATTTTTTTTCATTTTTTCAAAGGACTCTTGCTCATTCAAAAAAAAGTAAAGGCTAAAAAAAGATGTTTGTATCAAAAACTGATGTTATGTCATTGTCTTGTGTCATGTATATTGTGTATATAAAACACTGCATCATCATCATATCGCGCTGGTAGCACGGATATCCCTGACGCTCTCTCGCCACTCCTCCCTATCGTTCATCGCCCTAGGTAGGTCTTCAGGACAACATCCCATATCCTCACATAGCCGCTGAATGTATGTTCGTGCTGGTCGTCCTGCTTTTGCACAGCCATGTGTGGGGGTCCATAAGAGTACATCTCTTATGAGTTCGTCCCTGCTTCTCCAGCAGTGTCCTGCATGTCTAGTTCTCAGTCACTTTCATGTTCCTTAGTTCTTTTAGTTCTCTCGCAAGGTCTAAGTACTTATCTCTCTTTTCCCTTTTCTTTCAGCTTTACCCAGTGCTCAGCCAGAACAGCAATATTATTATCATTATTATTATTATTATTATTATTATTATTATTATTATTACTGTTATTCCATTACCAATAATATTAATGGGTTGGTTGGTTGGTTTGGGTTTTTATGGCATATTCACCTTTGTAGGTGATTTAACACCAAATCCATTTTTATGTAAATAATCAGAGCTATTTCAAACAATTCAGTTTAGTAGAAACACGCAGTTTAAATGTAAGTACTGTTTAATTGTGAAAAACATTTCTATTCACTTTAGGGATGCAGTTCCATTTCAGTTAATTCAGTTTAGTATAAGTACAGATTTTGTTCCACAAAGTTAAATATCAGAACTGTTCTATACTAAACTAATCAGTTTAGTGTAAGTATAGTTTCAATGTCAAAAATCAGTTCCATTTCAAATAATTCAGTTTAGCATGAGATCACAGTTTAAATGTAAGTATGGTTTAATTGTCAAAACATTTCTATTTCAAGCTATTCAGTTTAGTCAAACAATTCAGTTTAGCATAAGTATGCCGTTAGTTCTATTTAAGCCATAACACTAATAATGATCCCCTATTAATTAATATTATACTATTTAATATGCTCAGGGTTTTATCCTGCTAAGTTTGGCGCAAAGTCAAAAGTATGAGGTTGGTTGTTCATTTGGGTTTTTTGGCATATCAACATTTGTAGGTTATTTAATACCAAATCCATTTTTATGCAAATAGTCAGTTCTATATCAAACAATTCAGTTTAGTATGAGTACACAGTTTAATCGTCAAAAACATTTCTATTTCAAGCTATTCAGTTTAGTTGAACGGTTCTAATTCAAACAAATCAGTTCAGCATAAGTATGCAGTCTAGTTTTTTTAAATCCATTTTTATACAAATAATTAGTTCTATTTCAAACAATTCAATTTAGCGTAAGTACACAGTTCAATTGTCAAAAAATGTTCTATTTTAAGCTATTCATTTTATTCAAACAGTTCTAATTCAGCCAATTCAGTTTAGTATAAGTATTGATTTTGTTTACACACAGTTGAATGTCAAAACAGTTCTATATTAAACACTTCAGTTCAGCATAAGTACAATTTCAATGTCAAAAACATTTCTATTCAAAACAATTCAATTTAGCATAAGTATGCAATTTAGTTCTATTTAACCCATAGATAGGGCCCTATCAGGTACTACCATTCCAGGCCAGAATGGACCTGGGAGCAATGCCAACGAAGAGATGCTCCACATTCCCCATAGCCCCAGCATCAATGGAACCTCACCAATGTATTGTTTAGTGTCATAACCAGGACACTCATTGGGGAGGTCTTACCCCTCTGCAGAGGTGCAGTTTGTGTATTCTACAGCCCTAGCTGACTGGGCAAAATAATATCAATAGTAATACTAATACCATTAATTTTATCTTATCATATCCAGGACACTCGCTGGAGGGTCTTACCCATCTGCAGAGGGACTGTCAGTGTGTTCTACTGCTCCAGCCAACTTTGCAAAAAAGTATGAAATAATCAGTGAGGATCAAACTCATTACCAATGGTTTGGTAGTCTAGTTACCATTCATTACACCACTCAAGCAGCTGAGAAAGTAAGAGGAGGTAAATCTAATCAAGCAAAAGAATCAATTTTTTTTCTTTCTAACAAAGCCCAATGTCATGGCAGTTATTCAATAACCCGTCTCAAATTAATTTATGTCTTTTTTATCCAAGTTTTCATTCTTATATCCAATAAAATAAAAAAGAAATATGTTTTAGCACCTTAAACACAAAGTAATCAAACAAGTAAACAAAGAGTTAGAGCATGTATCTGTTTATATATATATATATATATCTATATATATGCTCCCCTACCCCTGTAGGGTTGAGCTCTCTAGCGAGGGAAGTAATGGTTGCCACTAGCGTAAAGCAAGGCTCTTCAAATGAATTTAGCTCTTGGTAATCGTTAAGTGTATATATGTAAACAAAAACAAATGTGATACATAGGCATTTAAATTTCTTTCACTTGCACTGGTTTCTTCGTGGCTGAGTGGTAGAATCTTGGATTGGTGTTTCAGTCAGCCAGGTTTCGATCCCAGATACAGGAATCTAGCCTGTCTAGCCACACTGAAGAGTTCTGATTGAATAAAATAGGTCTGTCTATGGATGACAATATATATATATATATATATATGTAACATATACATATGCATGCGGAAGCAAAATTAACAATAATGACAAACGAACACACTTCTTTAGAAAAATATACCTCTCACACTTTATTCGAAATGGTTGTGAAGGGTTTGCGAAAGGGTTATGTGTGAGAGGTGAGTTGGAGACTGAACAAACTGCATCATATTGACCCCCAGTTCCTTTGTCTTTAGCAGCATTTCTTTCTCATTCTGCTGGGCCACTCAATTGGGGGTCCTGAGGGCCCATAGCCCTCTGCTGGGTGCTGGTTCTCTCTACAGCATCTTATCTCCAACTAACTGACTCCAACTAACTGAACCTGTCTGTGGCACCAGGTTATATAATTGTTTGACATTCACCTGCTTCTTGTGGGCGTCACATCTGCACCCAATTCAACCTGTCCACAGTAAAGGTTATACCCTGATATCTTCGGCCGGATGCACCTGTTATTTACACAGGTGCATTTCTTATTTGACAGCTCGGCCAAGGGTCAATGTTACGTATATCTTGGATTGATGACTCAATAACAAACTCAAACATCACTGGTCATCAACATTTCAATCAAGAAATTGGTCAATCATAGTCAAAACAGAAGAAGAAGAAGAAAGGAAAGAATTTTTTTGCTACATTTCTTGCTCTCTCACTTTCTCTCACTGGCTCTCTCTCTCTCTCTCTACCTTACTGTCTCTCTCCACAGTATCGATCTACCTACCTATCTATCTAATCTGTGTTCACATCTGCCTTTCTGTCTATCTATCTCTCTCTCTAATAATAATTTAGACAATTGACCTCATCTTTATTGCAATACTCACAACATTTCGGCCGATTTATCCTTCGGCCTTCTTCTGGTGTTTCATGTCAAACATGAGAGTCCACACAGGATCTCAAACTGAACCCTTATTTGATCCACAGGGGTAGACTGTTCCAATTCTCTTAACTATGACCGGACACAAGTGTTTAGTTATAGTAAGTATTTTTTGTTATCCCTACCTGTTGTTGGGACTGAACCTGCAACCTCCAGATAATTTCACGCAGAAGCACTTTCCACTGCACCATATGTCATTGCCAGCTGAACAAGATACTCTTGGAATGTAATCAAAAAAGGTTAATTTTCCCTCAAAGTCTCACTGGGGTACACATTTCTTCCATCAGTGTCGCAGAGCTTGGATCCCATTCGTCAAAAAAGTAATTGACTGTGGATTTTATGTCACACACACACACACACACACACATATACCTATATTTTCTATCTATGTTCATGTCTGTCTGTATTTCTCTTGGTCCATAACTAATAGACATGTCAGTTTTTCCAGGAATTAATTCGTTAGTATATTCCCTTCTCCACTCTCTCTCTCTCTCTCTCTCTTTCTCTGTCTTTGCCTGTCTATCTGTCTGTCTGTCTGTCTGTCTTTCTCTCTCTCTCTTCTGTTTCCTCTCAGATTCCCTCACTATTATCTTTCATTTTCTCTAAATGACCTGCCCCTCCAAGCACTGGTTGCTAGGGGTTGGAGAATGAGAGAGAGATAAAAGAAAAAAAATATCTGATGCTGAGCTTGGCGAGTGAAGAGGCAAAAATTATTCGTAAATCATTTTTCTTGATTTATGTTCATTGCTGCTGACTAATTTGTCAAAAGATCCATTTGTTTTCAACAAAAAATACTTATATAGATATTTGTTAACTTATATAAATGTTTGTAGATGCCTTACACACATAGATACACATCATCATCAGTTATAAAGTCCAATGTAAAAATAAAGTCTTATACAAAATAATGAGAAAAATGAAGTCCTGTAATTAATAAATCATATGCAAAATAAAGTCCTATGTGAAATAAAGTCCTCTGTAAAATAAAGTCCTTTGCTAATTATATAATCAAATGCTTAAACAAATTTAAATAAAATCAAGTTTTTTGCTAAATAGTGGTCTAAGCAAAATAGAATATTGAGCAAAATAAGATTTTGTATTAAACAAATCCTGTTCTACAAGAAGTCCAATGCAAAATGAAGTCCTGTTAAATAAAGTATTTTGCTAATGAAATCATATGCTAAATAATATTCTCCGTAGAAACAAGTCCATTCCAAATTTGTAGACTAAGCAAAATAAATTTGTAAGCAAAATAAAAATCTATATTAAAAAAATCCTGTACTAAATAAAGTTCAATGAAAAATAAATTCTTCTGTTGAATTAAGTCTTTGCTAACGATAAAATCATATGCTAATTGATGTTCTAAATAAAATCAAGTCCTTTGCTAATTAGTGGTCCAAGAAAAATAAAGTAAAAAATAAGTAAAGTTGGCAACTGTAGTTGAGGGCAACCAGAAGGCTTCCTTTTGAATAGCTACTACACCAAGGTGTAGGGTAGAGCACAACATCCTTCCCTGGATTGCTCCACTTTACCCCTGATACGTACCTTATATTGTTGAGTGTTAAGCAAGGAGGTATCAAGTACCATTTTTAAAGGCTTTGATATGACGCAACCTGGGATTGAACTCAGGTCTCCTGGACCATTGGCGAACACTCTACCTGCTAGGAAAGTAGTTAGCAAAATGATGTATTAAGCTAAAAAGTCCTACGCTAAGAAGAAAAAAAATGACTTTCTTTTTTATTTAGCATAGGACTTTATTATTTAATATATGACTTTATTTTATTTGGCACTTTATTTGGCTTAGATTTAATAAAGAACTAAGCACAAAAAAATCCAATAGAAAATGAAGCACTTGATGAATAAAAGAAAAACAAAAACAAAGATGCAATTGTGCTTGGTAAGAATCAGTTTATTACAATGATCAGTCCAGCTACAAAATTATAATCCCACACATTCTTCATGTGTTGTCTCAATCATCTGCCTTTTGATTGGGGAAACACATGAAACTATATAAATACTTATATATATATATATATATATATGCACATGAGTGTGTGTGCGTGTGTATGTATTTATGTATAGAAATATATATATACATTAGGATCAGTGGGGAGTATGTTTCTATGAAAGTTGTTGAACTGTGCCAAAGATTCACCGATCCAAATAAAAAATAAAACTTATTATATATTATGATAAATTTAAGCTACTGACGCTATATATATATATATATATATGTGTGTGTGTGTGTGTGTGTGTGTGTGAGTGTGTTTTTGTGTGTGTGTGTTTATATATATATACATATATATATATATATATCACAAAATATATAATTAAGAATGTCTATGAGTTAAGATCACATGTAAAACTTTATTCTCATGCACAATATATTTATATTGCATGTAAGTATGTAAGTATAAGTATATTCATATACTTCCTATTAGTTATATATATATATATATATATATATATATATATATATTGCCATCCACAGACAGACTGTTTCATTGTATCACTACTCTTCAGAATGGCTAGACACGTAGGATGCTTAAAGCTGGGATCGAAACTCACCCAACTTTACGTTAGACTTAGTATCATACTGCTCAGCCAGCAGGCAAACCATGTCAGCTCAGGAATTATAAGGTATTAAGTACTTGTTTTTGTTTGTTTAAATTTTTATCATACTGGATACCAGAGTGCTCAATTCATTCAAAGACCTTTGCATTGCGAGTGGCAGCCATAAATTCCTTTGCCAGAGTGCTCAACCCCAGTGGGGGAAGCATATATATTGTCATCCACAGACAGACTGTTTCTTTGTATCACAACTCTTCAGTATGGCTAGGCACGTAGGATGCTTGAAGCAGGGATCGAAACCCACACAACTTTACGTTTGACATAGTATCTTACTGCTCAGCCAGCAAGCAAACCACATCAGGCAAAGAACCTACAAGCGACATTAATATTTGTCGACTTTACCAAGGCTTTCGACTCCATTCACAGAGGAAAGATGGAACAAATCCTACTAGCGTACGGCATACCTAAAGAAACCGTAGTGGCAATAACGATTCTCTATAGAAACACTAAAGTAAAAGTACGATCACCAGATGGAGACACAGAATACTTCGACATTGTAGCAGGAGTACTACAAGGGGACACGCTGGCTCCGTATCTCTTTATCATTTGTCTAGACTACGTACTTAGAACATCGATTGACAAAATCAAAGAGAATGGCTTCGAACTGACGAAGAAAAGAAGCAGAAGATACCCCGCAACAACAATTACCGACGCCGACTACGCCGATGACATAGCGATACTGGCAAATACACCTGACCAAGCCGAAACACTTCTGCATAGTTTGGAACGAGCAGCAGCAAGCATAGGCCTCCATGTTAATGCACACAAAACGGAATATATGTGCTATAACCAAACGGGGGACATCTCCACTCTAAAAGGAACCCCTCTTGAACTAGTAGACAAATTCACGTACCTAGGAAGCAGCGTCGAATCAACCGAAAAGGACATCGAAACGAGGTTAACGAAAGCATGGACAGCTATCAATAGGCTATCGACTATATGGAAATCAGACCTAACCGATAAAATTAAACGCAGTTTCTTCCAGGCAGCGGTCACATCGATACTGCTATATGGATGCACTACATGGACGCTAACAAAACGGCTGGAGAAGAAACTAGATGGCAATTACACAAGAATGCTGCGTGCAATCCTCAACAAGTCCTGGCAGCAACACCCCACAAGACACCAACTGTACGGCCACCTGCCCCCTATCACGAAAACTATTCAAGTTAGGCGAACCAGACATGCAGGACATTGCTGGAGAAGCAGAGATGAACTCATAAGAGATGTACTCTTATGGATCCCCACACATGGCCGCGCAAAAGCAGGACGACCAGCACGAACGTACATTCAGCAGCTATGTGAGGATACAGGTTGCTGTCCTGAAGACCTACCTAGGGCGATGAACGATAGGGAGGAGTGGCGAGAGAGGGTCAGGGATATCCGTGCTGCCAGCACGATATGATGATGATGAAATAAGTTTCCGGACTTATATATACGGCATGCATTCAATAATTTTTCCAATAAGTTTTTTTGTACAGGCATTTAAAATTGTCCTAGACTCTTGAAAGTTCAGTATGTTATTGCTATACATCTTATGAGATGACTGACCAATTTCTATGATTTCAGGTTCAAATGAACAGCTACAGCAGCAATTGGAATACACCCTACTAAAGTCTGATTGTCACAGCTGGTGAATTTCAAAAATGCAATCTGGATGTGAGGACACTTTAGAAGAATGATATGCAATAAAATTCTTTTTTAAACTTGGTAAAAATGCACAGAAACGTATGGAGGGCTTCAGACTGATTTTGGAGCATCTTGCATGAATTGAGCAACAGTTTTTGAGTGACATAAGAGATTCAAAGAAGGCAGGCAGTCTGTAAGGGATGATGAGAGGTGTGGGAGGAGTAAGGAAGTCAATACACCAGAGTTGATTGGACAAAGGGTTTGGGTTCGGGTTTGGGTTACTATATTAAGGTTCTAAGGGAGTTCAGAAAGAGATTCCTAGGGAAGAAGCCAGCACTCTTCAAATCGGGTCTGTGGCATTTCCAGCAGGACAATGCACCAGTCCACAACTCCATCTTTATCACAGACTATTTGACCAAGATGGGCATCAAGACAGTTCCTCACCCTCCCTATAGTCCAGACCTTGCTCCCAGTAACTTTTGCTTATTCCCTAAGCTCAGAGGTGGTCGTTATGAGACAATTGAGGAGATGAAAGAGGCTGTGACAAAGGTCATTGACACACTCGCACAAGAGGATTTCCATGGGGCCTTCCAGAAGTTGTTGGAACGGTACAACAAGTGCATTGCATCCAGAGGAGATTACTTCAAAGGTGACAAGAGTTTCATGTGTGTACTATCAATAAAACTGTCCATTCAAAAAAAGTCTGGAAACTTATTTAATGATCCTCATATATATATCTGATAAAAAAATATTACTTTATTATATATATAAAATAAAGTAATATTTTTTTATCAATTCTATGACAACCATTAATTTAACCAAACTTTAGCTAACAATTGTGCAACACAGTTGCTTCACTGTGCCAAAGATTCTTCTCAGGTTTTAAAACCACAGTTTTCCTTCTAGATCAGTTACCATAGTTAGACTAATGATCACAAAAAGCTAAACTTATGGTTATTTTGGGCCATATCTGCTTAGCAGGGCCAGGCTTATTGCTTAGTACTTGATACACCTCAAAAGGGGAATGCTGAATTGGTCAAGCATTTTTTGTGACAGCCATGCATGAGATAAGTTTCCTACTATAAAATCACTTTATGTCAAATCTGAGAAGGTTGAAGTTAGATGAATTTATATTTACATGTAGATATGAATAGACTGATATAAACAAAGAGAAAAAGATAGATAGATAGATAGATAGATAGATAGATATCAACAGATTAAGATTAACTGATTAAGATTGACAAATAAAAAGATAGAGAGATAGAGTGAGGGAGAGAAACAGTAAGTGAGAGAGAGAGAGAGAGAGAGAGAGAGAGAGAGAGATTCATAGACTAACGAAGAGAGTGGTAGATAGATAGATTAATAGATAGATATCAACAGATTAAGATTAACTGAGATAGATAGACTGAGGTAGGTGGATATGAACTGAGTGAGCTCGAAGATTATCCAATCACAATGGATATTGTTGAAATTTTAAAAATCATTTAAATTCTCAAATCAAATGTGTACATAGACATTTATAAATTTATGCAAACATTCTCTGCTGTAGAATACACTGACTGCTTCTCTGCAGAGGGGTAAGAACCCCCCAACGAGTGTCCTAGATATGACACTAAACAATCTGATGTTTAGGTTCCAGCAGTGCTGGAACTTTGGGGAATGCGGAGTACCCCTTCATTGCCATTGCCCCCAGGTCCACTCTGGCCCGGAGTGGTAGCACCTGATG
>CAUZXS010002856.1:25000-67500 GCA_963585895.1 Sepioteuthis lessoniana
ATAGATAGATATTTGTTTGTTCGTTCGTTTGATTGTCCGTTAACTGGTTGGTTAGTTGTCTTAATGTATGTCAGCCATTGTTGAGTTATTTCATTCCAAAGTCAGTTTAAAATTGATGATATACTATTCAAAAGTAAATCTTCACAATCATTTTAAACGGTTAAAAACTTTTTACTATTTGACTCATAAATCGGACAATCAGTTTCAGCCACTTAGAGTGCTCAGAGTGGACCTGGTAGTAATTGCAACAAAAAGATGATACTATATAACTATGAGTGTCTGTTCATAATTATCTATCAATCTATCATAGTTTGTTCATATTTACCCATATGTCAACCATAAATCATGATGTGCTAGTCAATTTTTTTAGCCGAAAAAAAATCTCTACAAAATTTGGGGTTGACTTATCCAGCTGGGCTAAAATCCAATCCTTTACCACACGAAATAATAAAATCTTGGTATCATTGATTAAGAAGAAAATTATCTATTTATCTATCTATCTATCTATCTATCTACTTACACACATAAAGGCATACTTATATCTGGCAAAACGATTAAGAAATAAGAAGAGAAAACCAATTTGGTCGAGTGTTTCTATATTTTTTATAATTAGGAATAAAACAGAATAATATTCTATTGACTGTGAATTGGACCGTACAAGTTGATCTTTTAAGCCTGAAAAAATTTCTACAAAACTAAGGGTCGACTTAGACAGCAAAACTAAAATCTAAAAGTCTACCCTAGAGTGGTCAACCTGCGAAGTAGTACTTTTAATCAATACACACCACTTACCGTAACTCCAGCAGATTGACTCAACCATTTCCAACTTAAATTCGTGTTAGATGAACATATTTAATAAATCAACACAGAGATTAATATAAAATAATAAAAAATTAATACAAATTAAGTATTATATTAACGCTATATCACACAGCCTTTTCAATTGTTGATGCACTGATTGTAAAAATTAATCGTAGAGTCACAGTACCCTTCCGCAGGTAAAGATTGAACCCAAAACTTTGAGCTAAAAACATTGAAGTCGACTTATATGTATGCAATTCTCTAACCACTAATGGGTTAACATGCCATAAGATCAATCAATTAATCATATATACATATATAGAGTATATATTTATATATATTTAGAGACAGAGACAGACAGAGAGAGAAAAAAAGACACTGCCGTGAGTTCACACGCACATATACATAAGCCTACGCATCTATCTATCTATCTATCTATTTACACACATAGAGGCATACTTATATCTGGCAAAACGGTAGAGAAATAAGAAGAGAAAACCAATTTGGTCGAGTGTTTCTATATTTTTTATAATAAGTAATAAAGCAGAACAATATTCTATTAACTGTAAATTGCACCGTAGAAGTTGATCTTTTAAGCCTGAAAGCTTTTCTACAAAATGAAGGGTCGACTTATTCAGCAGAACTAAAATCCAAACATTTACCCTAGAGTGGTCAACCTGCGGATCACTTCTAATAACACCGGTTTACAAAGAAATTGAGGCAAGCACAAAAATACCCGTTTTTACCTAATTTGAGGGTGCTGAATTCGAATTTGAAATCCGTTTTTATTCATCACCTCTAGTTTTTTTTTTTAGATATGCATAGTATGCATTTTGTGCATATACGGTACATAAAGGCGTATATGAATTCAGGGTTAATTCTAATATTGTGAGACTTATGGCTTATTTCTAGTTATTATGCATTAAATGTAAGTGATAGCATTACATTATATATATATATATATATATATATATATATATATATATATATATATATATATATATCAAGACGGATTTTGACAGTTAAGGCAGCAGGTCTCAATCCACACTCTGGCAGTCATTGGAAGAGGTTGTCTCGCAGGCGGCGCAGGAGGTTGGTGTCCCTCAACTATCGTGTTACACATCTTTTGGGTTACTAAATATTAGTATTACATTTTCAAATGCACATTTAGTTTTACTTTGTTATATTTTCAGATTCTCCAATGGCTTCAAGCACGTCAAAATGTCGAGGATGCCTCAACAAGGCCAATTCTTTCTGCTACGTGTGTGGGGACTTCACAACAGTTGCACAGCGTCGAGCAACCACTTCCCTCCTCAGAACCGCCTACTTTCCCTATTTTGACTGTAAAATTGGTGATCAGGACAAGTCTTGGGCTTCACGTATCTGTTGTAAACACTGCTACAATGGACTAACTGCATGGTTTAATGGCAAGAAAGCGGCTTTCAATTTTGCAGTCCCGATGGTTTGGAGAGAGCCGCGAAACCACGCAGATGATTGTTATTTTTGTTTAACTAATATAACTGATTTCAATGCATCTTCTAGAAAAAGATCAAATATCCCAACCTTTGATCTGCTATGAGACCCGTTCCCCATTCAGATGATCTTCCTGTACCCACACCTCCAGTAAATAAGGATCTTCTTTCCTCACCAGATGAAGAAATGCTTTCATGGGAGGATTCTGCCGAGTCAATATCTTTGGAAGATAGTGAGTCTACATATTCAGGAACAAGTGGCAATGAACCACACTGGATTACGCAAGAAGACCTGAATGATCTTGCTCGTGATTTGTATCTGTCAAAACAGCAGTCAGAGCTCTTGGCTTCTCGGCTTAAACAGTGGAACCTAGTCCAGGAAGATGTAAGGATCACCAGTTGCAGGAATCGGAACAAATATGGTCATTGGTCTTCTTATGGGTATGCAAGCGGGCTTCACAAAGTACTGTTGTTTTCTCTGTCTCTGGGATAGTCGAGCTGTATCCCAGCATTACAAGCAGAAAGACTGGGGGTCTAGAAGCACTTTTGTTCCTGGCCAACACAGCCTCAAGGAGAATCCTCTGGTGGACATGAATGAGGTGCTTCTTCCTCCTTTTCACATCAAGCTTGGTTTGATGAAGAATTTCATGAAGGCGTTGCACAAAAATGGTGCTGCCTTCCAACACTTGTCTACTGTGTTCCCAGGTCTTAGTGCTGCTAAGCTTAAAGAGGGCATCTTTGTCGGACCTCAGATCCGAGAAGTGCTGAAGGATACTGATTTTGAGGAGCTTCTTAACTTAAAGGAACTGAGAGCATGGGAAGCATTCAAGTCAGTCTGTAGTGGCTTCTTTGGTAACACATTCGTACCAGATTTCCTACCTCAACTTCTTCCCGCCAAACTTTGGAGCAGTGAGTGATGAGCATGGAGAAAGATTCCACCAAGACATTACAAAGATGGAGAGCAACTATCAAGGCAAATGGAACCCCGGCATGATGGGAGACTTCTGCTGGATGCTCTTGCGTGACATCCCGGAGGCAAAATACACCAGATCTTCTAAGAAAACACACTTTTGTCTCTCTGTGGTACTATGAATTGTGTAATTTTGTCATCGAAGTACATTGATTCAATCAGTGTTCTTTATCTATCCTGTTTTATCTGTTATAAGCTGCTGCAACTCTTGAAATATGCACATATATTCTCTGTTTATACTAAAATGAGACTATCTAAAAGCTAGAAAACTAGAAGTGATAGAGCAAAACTATTTATAAATTTGAATTCAGCACACCCAAATTAACAAAAAACACCTATCCCCATCCTTGCCTCAGACCAAAAATTTATTTTTGCAAACCAGTGTAATCAATATACACCACTTACCGTAATTCCGGCAGACTGCCACAAATATTTCCAATTTAGACTCGTGTTAGATGAACATATTTAACGAATTAACTCTGAGATTCATATAAAATACAGAAAATGTAATTGAAATTAAGTTTTATACTAACACTAATCACATGCTATTTCCAACAGCAGTGGCCCAGTTGGTTGGGGCTGTAGAATACACTGACTGCATCTCTGCTGAGGAGTAACACTCCCCCAACGAGTGTCTTGATGTGACACTAAACAATCTGATTGAGAGGCTCCAATAATGCTGGAGCTTTAGGGAATGCAGAGTACTCCTTTATTGGCATCGTTCCCTGGTCCACTTGGGCCCAGAGTGGTAACACCTGATAGGGTGATATCTCTGGGATAAATTAACTAAACTGTGTATTAATACTTAACTGAATTGCTTGAAATAGAACTGTTATATGTATAAAAAGGGATTTGGCATTAAATAACCCACAATAGTTGATATGCCATAAAACCAAACCAAACCAAACTAAACCAAACTGAAGCATTAACTGTAAACACTAACCGGAACATCAAGCACCTAGACAGCCAGTCAGACAACTAAAGTATGGTGTTTATCAGTGCAATTTCATGATAGCACAATATATTGTGGTTTGCTTTGACTTGGTTTGGTTTTATGACATATCAACCATTGTTGGTTATTTAATGCCAAATCCTGTTTATACATATACATTAGATATATATGATTTGTAAGCATAAGTCAACAAAGTTAAATGGTTCCAAGTATTGCTATGTATTACTCACAGTTCAACTAAACTTCAGTAGTTTGTTTACACACAGTTAAATGATCAAACAGTTCTGTTTCTAACAATTCAATTTTGCGTAAGTCATTTGTTTGCCCTCTGTTTAAATGTCAAACTGTTTTATTTAAACCATAGATAGGACCCTATCAGTGCTACCACTTATGGGCGAGAGTAGAGCTGGGAATGATGGCATTGAAAAGGTACTCCGCCTTCCCCAATGCTCCACGGCTGGAGCCTCATCATCAGAATGTTTAATGTCATATCCAGGACATTCGTTGGCGGGTGTCTATCAGTGTATTCTACAGGCCCAGCCAACTGGGCTGAGTAAATTGTGAATTCCTCAAAATATAATCTCTAATATGTAAGATTTGCATTTTTCAAATATGGCTGATGTAATTCTGATTTCTGAGAAAAATTCTGTACACCATACACAACTTGGATAATGACAGTTTATATCTTATATGCTTTTGCTGTTGGTTATTATAGCCAATTCTCATTTAACCCTACTGGGTACATTTTGGCCAACTAGTAGCCAACTATATGATTTAGCAGGAATAGTTCGAAAGTAAAATTTTGAGAAAAAGAAATCCACAGGGTGACTTATATGCCAGAATGACTTGCGGGCAGCATTTTACGATATCTATCTAAAGAAGAAGAAGGTCGTGGTGGAAGTGTAACTAAAGGTAAAGAAGAAGAAGAAGAAGAAGAAGAAGAAGAAGAAGAAGAAGAAGAAGAAGAAGAAGAAGAAGAAGAAGAAGAAGAAGAAGAAGATTTGGTGTTCTCTATAAACCTCAGGGATTACTAATTTCGAGATACTGAAGTTCTGTGGGACACTGGTTGCCGTCTAGAGAATCTGCCCCGTGCGATGGCCAAGAGGGACAGGGACGGACGGTGAGGGATTGAAAGAGAGAGAGAGAGAGAGAGAGAGAGTACCTTGAGAACACATATTATCTACATGATTTGATGATGATGATGATGATGATGATGAATTTTCTCTCAAGAGTAGTATTAGAGAATAATGAAAAGAAGCTGTTGTTGGAGTTCTGGGGAAATTGTGAGTGGTGAAAGGGGTGGAGGGGAGTAAAAGCATGATAAAAAAAAAGCTTTAATGAATCGTTCCAATTAATTTGGGCTCTGCAGATAAACAATTGAGAGAGAGAGAGAGAGAGAGAGAGAGATGGTGGAAGTTATAAAGGGAGAAGAAAAGGAGGAGTGAGGTAGAGATATAGGGATAAGAAGTTAGAAAGAGAGAGAGGAGGAGGAGAAGGAGGAGGAAGGAAGGAAGAAAATATGTTAGAGTGGGAAGAGAGTGGAAAGGAAAAGAGTAAAAATGTTATGTATAAAGGTAGCAGAGTCCAGTTGGGCATATCAACCACTGTGGGTTATTTAATGCCAAGGCTATCCTTGTACAAGAACAGTAGTAGTACTATTTAACCCGTAGCTGCGAGGATTAGGGGGTTCATACCTTTCCCAAGGGCATTAGTCCGAATGTTGACCACGACATCACGGAAACCACCTCCCTTTTTTTATATAAAAAATACCATTGTAACATTAATGATGCGTGATTAGTTAATACTAAGTTTGTTTTATTTAATCGCTGATAGCAATAATTATCTAAGTCATTCTTGTAGAACAGTCGTATTACAATTTACCTCAGAGCTGTCGGAATAAAGGGTTTCTCACCATTCACAATGGTGGAAAGAAGAAGAAGAAGAAGAAGAAGAAGAAGAAGAAGAAGAAGAAGAAGAAGAAGAAGAAGAAGAAGATTTGGTGTTCTCTATTACCAATTTAGAGATACTGAAGTTCTGTACGGACATTGGTTGCTGTCTAGAGGATCTGCCAAGAACGATGGCCAAAAATGAATCTTATAGCTAAACTGGAGTTCGAACTTGCTTACTGTTGTGGGACTACGTCATGGAGACTCCCGCCAATGGCCAGTATGAAGACGTAACCAACAAGAGGACGGTACTAGAAAGTTATATTGGTGAGGTGCGGTAATTCTTGATCTCATATTAATTTCTTCATGTCGGGGTTCCTTGTTGTCATTGTTTGTTTTTTTTATTTGAACTCTAGCGTCTGGGATTTTCGGCCATGTAAATAAAGAAGAGGGCTTGTGAAAGAACGTCATCCTCATCAGTGCATGCTGACAACATGGATTTCTTTGACTCTCTTGCCATCCATCTCCTTTGGTTTGGGTAGTTAGTAAGTTGCATCCTGAATTGATGAATGTAAGTTTTAAGTTTTTGCTGGTTGCATAACCGTGGTGTATTCCTGTGTAGGAGAACAGCCGTTATGAGTTTGTTCTTACTTCTCCAGCAGTACCCAGCATGTCTTGCTCGTTTTAATTAGATGGGAGGTTAGTGGCCATGCAACTGCTGTTTTGTAGGATGTCGCTTCAAGAATTTGTTCAAAACACCATGTAGCATTATAGTTTAGTTTTCACCTAGCTTGTTGATAGATAGTCCACAGCAATAGAGAAGGAGAAAGAGGAAAGAGAGAGAGAGAGAGAGAGAGAGAGAGAGAGAGAAAGTGTGAAACAGTGAGAAATATTTTTACTATCTGTAATTCAAATAAGAATTAGAAGATTTATGAGAAAGAAAAGGTTATCAATACGTGTTAGTTATTTAATGCCAATTCTGTTCTTCATATATATATATATGTGTGTGTGAGTGTGTGTGTGTGTGTGGGTGTGTGTTTTTCTCTCTCTTTCTCTCTCTCTCTCTCTCTCTTTCTCTCTCTCTATATATATAGTTTGTTGTGTGTGTGTTTTTGTATGTGTGTGTACGTATGTGTTTCTCTCTCTCTCTCTTTCAATATATATATATATATAGTTTGTTATGTGTGTGTGCGCGCATGTACGTATGCGTGTGTATGTGTGTATGTGTTAGTTATTGAATGCCAGTTCCTGTTCTTCATATATATATGTGTGTGTATGTGTGTGTGTGTGTGTTTCTCTTCCCTTCTCTCTCTCTCTCTCTCTCTCTCTCTCTCTCTATATATATATATATATATATATATATATATATATTTGTTTGTTTTTCGTGTGTGTGTGTGTGTGTGTATGTGTGTATGTCTGTGTATGTGTGTGTGTGAGGGTATAAAGAGAAGGAGAGAGAGAGAGAGAGAGAGAGAGAGAGAAAATATTTCGCTGTTTATAATTTAAATGAAAATCAGATTTATTTGAAAAAAATTATCAACAAATTTATTCATAGGAATTAAAACATTTATTTCCACATTTTAATTTTAAAACTTGTTTTTAAACCAAACAAAAACAGGTAGACGCGATGTGGATAAAAGAATTTCAAAGTTCTTGCCTCCTTTTTTTAAAAAAAAAAACTTTTGTTTCATTTGAAAAAGTTCAAATTAAATACCAATCTTTTAAAAGTTAGTGCTCTAAATTACTCTTTTTAATGATTTTCTTTCTCTCTTAGTATGAATATAAATTTATAAAATATATAGATATAAATTTCTGATAGTTCGTTAAATGATTTAGGCAACTCTTCTTACAATAAATAAATTCCTGATTTTAAATTCACTCACGTCTTAAGGCATAAATTATCATTTTTCTTTTTGCTTAATATAATGCGCATCAAATTCAGGAAATTTTTAATGAAGACGTTATGGAATCTATCAAAGTCACTAATTACCGGAGGGTATTTTTAATGACAAACAAATGGAAAGATAGATAAAAAAAAATCACAAAATTGTATCTATGGAAACCTAAAGCTAGTATATCATTTTTATTTATTTATATATTCATTTATTTATGATTTTTTTTTTTTTTTGGTTTTGCTTTTTTGCTGTACCTCTTCGCTATGACAAAATTTATCATGACTTAATGATGTTATCAAATCTACCTTGTCAAACGATCTCACCTGAGGATATTTTCTGAGGTAAACAAAAGGGAAAGAATTAAAACAAAAACAAAGAAAAAAAAAAAAAGAAAAAAAGAAACAATGTAATTAGAAATCTTTAAACCTTTGGCAATATAATCATTTCCTTTCTTCTTTTTCTTTTCTTTTAACATAATGACATGAATCAATATTTACAAAGACTTAATGATGTTACATAGTATATCTATTGAAACATTATCACCTTTGGCAGGTTTCAAAATGTCAGACTTAAAGTTTACTTCATGTTAGAAATGCCATCTGTTTTCATTTCAGAAAATTGATCATAAGTATCAGAAATATATTTTATTCACTCGCAGTTTTGTGATTTGTCTGGAGATTCATTTTATATTAACGCACCGTTTCAATCAATATCTTCTTTAAAATAATCTTCATATACGAGGATCATTAAATAAGTTTCCAGACTTTTTTTCGTATGGGTACTTTCATTGATAGTACACACATGAAACTCTAGTCACCTTCGAAGTAATCTCCTCCGGCTGCAATGCACTTGTTTTACCGTTCCAACAACTTCTGGAAGGCCCCAAGGAAGTCCTCTTGTGTAAGCGTGTCAATGACCTTCGTCACAGCCTCATCACGGAAACCACCTCCCTTTTTTTATATAAAAAATACCATTGTAACATTAATGATGCGTGATTAGTTAATACTAAGTTTGTTTTATTTAATCGCTGATAGCAATAATTATCTAAGTCATTCTTGTAGAACAGTCGTATTACAATTTACCTCAGAGCTGTCGGAATAAAGGGTTTCTCACCATTCACAATGGTGGAAAGAAGAAGAAGAAGAAGAAGAAGAAGAAGAAGAAGAAGAAGAAGAAGAAGAAGAAGAAGAAGAAGAAGAAGATTTGGTGTTCTCTATTACCAATTTAGAGATACTGAAGTTCTGTACGGACATTGGTTGCTGTCTAGAGGATCTGCCAAGAACGATGGCCAAAAATGAATCTTATAGCTAAACTGGAGTTCGAACTTGCTTACTGTTGTGGGACTACGTCATGGAGACTCCCGCCAATGGCCAGTATGAAGACGTAACCAACAAGAGGACGGTACTAGAAAGTTATATTGGTGAGGTGCGGAAAATTGATCATAAGTATCAGAAATATATTTTATTCACTCGCAGTTTTGTGATTTGTCTGGAGATTCATTTTATATTAACGCACCGTTTCAATCAATATCTTCTTTAAAATAATCTTCATATACGAGGATCATTAAATAAGTTTCCAGACTTTTTTTCGTATGGGTACTTTCATTGATAGTACACACATGAAACTCTAGTCACCTTCGAAGTAATCTCCTCCGGCTGCAATGCACTTGTTTTACCGTTCCAACAACTTCTGGAAGGCCCCAAGGAAGTCCTCTTGTGTAAGCGTGTCAATGACCTTCGTCACAGCCTCTTTCATCTCCTCAATTATCTCATAACGACAGCCTCTGAGCTTAGGGAATAACCAAAAGTCACAGGGAGCAAGGTCTGGACTACAGGGGCGGTGAGGAACTGTCTTGATGCCCATCTTGGTCAATTATTCAGTGAAAAAGATGGAGTTGTGTACAGGTGTATTGTCCTGGTGGAAATGCCACTGACCCGATTTGAAGAGTTCTGGCCTCTTCCCTAGGAATCTCTCCCTGAACTCCCTTAAAACCTCAACATAATAACCCTAACCCTTTGGCCAATCAACTCTGGTGTATTGACTTCCTCACTCCTCCCACACCTCTCATCATCCCTCACAGACTCCCTGCCTTCTTCCTTGAATCTCTTATGCCACTCAAAAACTGATGCTCGATTCATGCAAGATGGTTGAAAAGTAGTCTGAAGGATTCCATTCGTTTCTGTGGCATTTTTCCCAAGTTTAAAACAGAATTTTATTGCATATTGTTCTTCTAAAGTGTCCTCACATCCAGATTGCATTTTTGAAATTCACCAGCTGTGACACTCAGGCTTTAGTTGGGTGTATTCCAATTGCTGCTGTAGCTGTTTATTTGAACCTGAAATCATAAAAATTGGTCAGTCATCTGATAAGATGTATAGCAATAACATATTGAATTTTCAAGAGTCTACGACAATTTTAAATACAGCTACAAAAAAAGTCTGGAGATTTATTGAAGGCCCCACGTATGATAAATAGATAAAATTTCTAAAAATTATATTCATCTTAGAAAGTTGGATATCGTCATAAGTATCACCATCAAGCTGACAGCATGGATTCTCTTGATTCTCTCTCTCTCTCTCCCTTGTTATCCGTCCCTATCGGTCATCGCTCTTGGTAAGTCATCTAAATGGTATCTAGAGACTGGACAGAGCTGATGAATGTAAATTTCTTTTGCAGGCCAGCCAATACTGAAGGGTCCGTGAGTTGGAGGTCTATATGGAGAAATGTGTTTATCCTTACTTTCCCTGCAGTCCTCAGCATGTGTTTATCTTACAAGGATGGTTTGTGAGAGGAGATGGGAGTTAAATGGATATACGACTGTTGATTTGTTGAGTGCTGCTTCCAGGATTCAATAGAACCTCTCTCTCTCTCTCTCTCTCTATATATATATATATATATATATATATATATATATATATACCCCCTTGGTCTCGCTATCATTCTCACTTTCACCCTCCTTTTAACCAATTTAATCTATTTATATTGCTTTAAACGACCCCTGATGTTGTCGCTTGACAAATATCAGATGAAAGGGCCCTTGCGATTTCAATAAATTGCATATGTCTCTTAGTATTTGTCTGTTTAAATTTATATGTACCAATGAGATATATATATATATATATATATATATATATACACTTGATGGATTTACCACTTTTTCATTTTCATTTATTTCTGTCTGATGATTGTGTAATCCACATGAGACTTTAGCTAATAAACTTTAAGAATTCATAATTTAGATATTCTAGGCTTTCGATTTGCTCTTTTATTAATTACATTTTTTTCGGCCGATGTGTCATTCGGCCTTCTTCGGTTGTTTCATGTTGATTTTGAAAGTTTTGAGTTTAAACATGGGGATAAAAACAATAATTCAAATATTCTAAGCGATGGAAATTATCAAGTTTCATCTCAGAAAGTGAGACAAATATATATAAAAAGAAATATTGAAAACATTGATTCATAGAAACATGCTCCCCACTGATCCTAATAAAAAGATAACGTATTATATATTACAGTGGCGACTCTAGCCTATTTTTGCTACTCGTGCCCCCCCCCCTGTCAACTTCAGTTCTCAACCCGTGGTCCGTGGACCCAAAGTAAGTCATCATAGTTGCTATTGCGTGATTCTCCATTGTATAGCACAGATTGACAAACGTACCTTGCATGGTGTTTTTTTTTCGTAAACAATCAAGATACTATATAATTTGTAGTCTTGTTAATACAATAGATAAGATAATCTTTTTCCTTTCAAAAGTATAGAAGAAAAGAGATGTTCATTACTATGACGAGAAAAATATGTTTATTAGAATAAAGAAACTGATGACAATATACACAGACACAGCTAGTAGTTTCAATTTCGCTTAAAATAAAGATTATTTGTTGAAAATGTATTCAAATAAACAAATTTTAGTTACAGAATGTAATATATGCAACATTCATTAAAGAAATAGACATCTGTTAGTGAAAAAACGAATTAAGACACGCCGTTTAACCAACATTTACCATAGCGATGATGATGACGTCGGGACGGCTATAATTTGCTACCCCCCTCTCTCTTTCTCTCTCTCTCTCTCTCTCTGTCCCTCTTCCTCTTCCCAAGACAGCTGTCAGCAGTCAGCAGTCACATAGTGCTCATATTTTTGAGCACGATGTTTGGGTTGCTCTTGCTATTGGCTACAGCCAAAAGCGGATTTCTCTAAAATTACTGTTATTATAAGGGTCTAGTGCTCGGCACGGATTTGCGCGTGTTCAACATTATAGCCGATTTTATGGGATGTTCAATGAATCTGACGGTGGCCGGACAAAGACCGTCCGTTCAAAACAGCATCGTTGTATTATTCCCAGATATATTTATGAACTTTTGGCTACTAAGTTATCGAAACTTGAATAGATACGTAATTTAATTGAGATCAGACTAAGTATGTTTGCTTGAAATTAATGGATGATTTTTAATCCATTTTGAATAACATTGACCGAGTTATTGGTCGTGCCGGGCACTAGTAGCACTAGTCCCGTCTCCGCCCCTGATATATTATAATAAATTTAAAACCTCCAAGTTGGTCATTAGAAATAATTCCTCTCCCTCGAATGGAGTTTTACAAAAAAACAACATTATATATCAATTTAAATGTCCTTTAGGAGATTGTATCTCTGATAATAATAATACATATGTTGGTTTAACCTCAACAACCCTATCGAGGAGACTTACAATGCCCCTTTCTGATACAAGTTCTACAGCTCAGCATTTAAAAAAACATTCATGCCCAACAGCAGAATTACGAAAAATTTTCACCGACAACACAACAATATTAGAACATCAAAATAATAAACAAAAACTACAGATTCTCGAAGCACTACATATTAGAAACATGCAACCGACATTTAACAGAATTAATTTTCAAACCACTGCTAATGTACTTAAATGTCTTTAGCAACTGAAACTATTTATAGAAACCCAATTAAAAGCAAACGCTATACTCTCCAAGGATAAAGACGCTCATACATAGTAGTAATATGCAAAAAACAAAAGTTACATCACTTTTATTATAGATTCTCCCTTGATGATGGCCCAAAGTCGGGCAGAAAGTACTAGGGATATATACAACTATGGACAATACATAAATCAATTCCTGCCGAATACGATAAAAGCAATACGGTAATACGAACGGATCCAAAAGAAAATCTGTAGACAGAAAATGTCTATTATATCTAACAAAATTTGTATTAATGAAGAAATGCTGCCAATATATATATATATATATATATATATATATATATTTATATATATTTATATATATAGAGAAAGAGAGAGAGAGACAGACAGACAGACAGAGAGGGAGAGACAGAGACAGAGAAAGATAGACATCGTCTCAGCAGGTCTATCAAACTACATCCTGTGTCCATGCGGAACTATTGTAGGTAAGTTCTTGCTGGTCGGCCAACACTGACACGACCATGTGAAGGGGTCCCTCGGAGGACATCCCTTATGAGTCCGTCCTTGCTTCTCCAGCAGTGTCCCACCGTCTTCTTCGTCTTACTTGGATGGTTTTTTTTAAGATGGGTGGGGGGTAAGTGGCCTTACAGCTGATGTTTTGTGGGGTGTTATATACTTATATATATGGCTCTTTGGCCTAGTGGATGGAGTGTTCGCCAATGGTTCGGGAGACCTGGGTTCAATCCTTGGTTGCGTCATACCAAATAGTTTTAAAATGGTACTTGACACCTCCTTGCTTAACACTCAGCAATATAAGGTACGTATCAAGGTTAAAGTGGAGTAATCCTAGGTAGCTATTGAAAAGGGAACCTTCTGGTTGCCCTCAACTACGTTCGCCAACTTTACTACAACTACATATTTATATATATACATATATATATATATATATATATATATATATATATATATATATCTTTAAGAGAGAGACACAGAAACAGAGATAGATAGACAAACAGACAGACCGATTTGTACATAAACGTCAGACTATTGATAAATGATCGAGAAACTGTTTGTAACACAAAAGGTCATACTGCCCGGTCAGTTTTAGACACTTTTATAATTGATCTTAAAAAACAACTTAAAGCACTGTGTATATTTGACTCTGCTGTGGGTCTCACTTAGATATAGAGCTTTTTAGAAAGAAAAAAACAAAGTGAATTCCATCTTTTCATACTAAATTACAAATATCCAAACGTGTGTGTGTGTGTGTGTGTATTGTGTATGAGTTTGTATGTGTGCATGTATGTGTGTATACGTGTGTTCGTGTAAATGCGCCTGCATGTGCGATTGCATGTGTACGTGTGTTTATGTATGTATGTGTCTTTTGTCTTTGAGAGTGCATCAGTATGTATATGTGTATATGTATGTGTGTATTTTTATAAGTGTGTATGTGGATGTGATTATATGTATGCATGCGTGTGTGTGCTTGTGTGTGTGTTTATCTGTGTGTGTGTGTGTGTGTGTGTGTGAGTCTGAATGTGTAGATATGTATTTTAAACACGGTAGAAGAAACAACATAAGTTGCATTTAGTCTTGTTTTTCCATGGCAAATATTAATCAAATATATATATATATATATATATATATATATATATATATATATATATATATATTGGAGCATGGGTGATAAACAACCACTCGGTCTGGTATAGCCACAATATACAACCCATGAAAAATACCAAATACAAATAAAGATGGTCGTCGTCCAGCAACAGCAGGTTTTTCTAATTTCAGATACCTAGACAAGAACCAAAGAAACAATAAATCAGACTGAGGTCAGAAAAAAAAATGGAGCAGAGAAGAAAACAAAATGTGAAAAGACCATGTCATCTGGTTGTGATCAACGATACAAACAGATCAGCCAGAAAACAAGGTGTAGTGTTAATTAACAAGAAGAAAAGGGTTCCATTTGGTTTCGTTTTTATGGAATATCAACAATTTTTTTTAGTTATTTAATACCAAATCCTTTTTAACATATATATCAAGTCTATGATTTGTAAACAAATTTTGTGGATACACAAAGTGAAACAGTTCTATTTCTTACAATTCAATTTAGCATAAGTCATGAACTATGTGGACGCTGATTAAATATATAAAGAAGAAGCTTGACCGTAATTACACAAGAATGCTGCAAGCTGTATTGAACAAGTCCTGAAGCAACACACCACAAAACAACGAATGACTGGCCACCTACCACCCATCATGAAAACCATCCAAATTAGACGAACCAGACACTGCTGGAGAGGTCAGGACAAATTCATAAGCGATGTACTCCTATGGACTTATTCACATGGACGAGCAAAAGTTGGACAACCAGCTAGAACCTATGTACAATAGCTCTGTGCCAATACAGGATGTAGCCTGGAAGACTTCCCAGGAGTGATGGACGATAGAGATGAGTGACGAGAGAGGGTTAAAGAAATCCGTACTAGCACCGCAACATGATGATGATGATTTGTTTTCATAGTTTAAGCATCAAACAATTCAATTTGACCCTTAGATAGGACTCTTTCAGGTGCTGCCATTCCGGGTCAGAGTGGACTTGGTAGCGATGGCAATGAAGGGGTACTCTGCATTCCCGTAAGCTCCAGTATTACTGGAGCCTCACCATCAGATTGTTTAATGTCATATCCAGGACACTGGTTGGGGGAGTCTTACCACTCTGCAGAGATGCAGTATATTCTACAACCCCAGCTGACTGGATCAGGCACTCGTTGGAGGAGACTTACACCTCTTTTTCTGCTGCAGCTGAAAGGTTATAAAGAATTAGATGTATTACAAGGAATTTTGCAGTAAGCAGCAATTGCTCAATATCATGTTTAACTGAAAACTTTGCACTCAAAATGGCACTGAGTTTTCTCAATATTGGAGCCTCACCATCAGATTGCTTAATGTCAAATGCAGGAAAACCATTGGAGGCAGAGTTCTTACCCCACTGCAAGAGATACAATTAGTGTATTGTACAGCCCAAGCAAGCAGAATAAAAGAGTTTGTAATCCAGTGGATTTTCCTGATACAAATGGATCACCAAAAAGACAAGACCTTGTGTTAATTTACAAGAAGAATAGAACTTATCATCCAGTGGATTTTCCTGATACAAATGGATCCCTAAAAAAAACAAGACCTTGTGTTAAATAACCAGAATAGAACTGGTCAAATAGCAGATTTTACACACCATAGAGAGCAAATGAAAGAAATAAAAAAGTTAGATAAATACCTGGATCTTGCCAGAAAGCAGAAAAAACCGGAGGACATGAAGGTTTGGATAAGAAATTGATGGTACTCAAGATCAGGTGAAGAATCAAAGCCATCCAATCCATAACATCGCTGAGATCCATCAAAATACTAGCAAAGATAAGGAGACTTGCAGTTAGTCAAACTTCATTTAAAAAAAATTAGACCTTGTGGGAAAAACTCACTGGGAGCAAATTAATAATAATGATAATAATAATAATGACTGTAGGATTGCTGTGATTGTGCAGAATACTAGAAAAGAGGAAGTGAATTTCAGTCAGTCAGACTTCAGTAAAAAAAAAGAAACCAAAAAAATAAAAGATTAGACCAGGTGGGAAAAATTCAAAAGGAATAAATTAATAATGATATTGATACCTCGACCTAGCAAGGGACTTAAATAAACTGTGGAACATGAAAGGGAAGTTTATACCGATTGTAATTGTAGCTCTTGATACAGTAACCCAAGGATTGTAAAAGAGATTGGAGGACTTGGAAATAAGAGGACGAGTGAAAACCATCCAAATTACTGCATTATTGAGATCGGCTAGAATACTGAGAGGAGTCCTGGAGACTTGAGGGGACTTGCTGTGACTCTAACTCCCATAACAAACCATCAACTAATGCGGATGTGAGAAAATCTTAATGAGTAATAATAATAATAATAATTTTGAAGAGTTTTAGACAACGACAACATTTATTGCTACATTTGAATTTCCCTGTTTAATGTCGGTAAAAATCTTGAAATTATGGCAATTATCATTTCTGCTGAAAATATGCATTTTTATCTTTGGTATTAAAATCTTAAAAGGAAGTAATAATGATAATCATGTATATAGATGATATCAAGATATCTTTTTTAAAAAAGGGAAAAAACTAGTGCCACTGATACAAACAATAAGAATATACAGTCAGGACATTGGAATAGAATAAGGCATTAAAAAATTTGCCATGCTCATAATGAAAAGTAGGAAAATAGAAATATTGAAAGGAATAGAATTGCCAAATCAGGAAAGAATCAGAACACTTTTAGAGAGGAAAATTAAAACAACTTTGGAACATCAGAAGTGGATGCCATCAAACAAAGAGAGATGGAAGAAGAAATAAGAAAAGAGTGCCAAAGAAGAATAAGAAAATTTCACAAGACCAATTTCTGTAGCAGAAATCTCATCAGAGGAATAATCACCGAGGCAGTCCCTCTTGTAAGATGCTCAGAGCCATTCTTAATATAGACTAGAGAGGAATGAGCCAAAAAATAAGAAAATTGATGACTATTCACATGGCCTTACACCTGGGAGATGACATAGATAGACTACATGTGTCAAGAAATGAAGGACTCACTCGTATTGAAGGTTGCATAGATACATCAAGACAAGGACTCAAAACTTATGAAGAAATCCTGATTACAGCAGCCAGTAACAACATTGACAACATGTGAACAAACAGAAAAACAACAAAACCAGGAAAACTAAAATCGGAAAAAGAACAGCAGTACAGATATATCAAATTACAAACTGGTTACATTGGCACATGAGAAGATCTGGACATTGCTAAGAAAGGGAAACCTCAAGCAAGCAACTAAATATTTTTGAATAGCAGCACAAAGCACCATCATAGAGATGAATGATGTTTGTTTGTTGGTTTGTTTGGGTTTTATGGCATATCAACCTTTGTAGGTTATTTAATGCCAAATCTACTTTTATACAAATAAACTGATCTATTTCAAACAATTCTGTTTAGCATAAGTACAGTTTCATCATCATCATGTCGTGCCGCCAGCACGGATATCCTTGACCATCTCTCGCCACTTTTCCCTATCGTTTATCGCCTCCGGCAGGTCTTCCAGGTTACATCCTGTATCCTCACATAGCTGCTGTATGTAAGTTCGGGCTGGTCATCCTGCTTTTGCTTGGCCATATGTGGGGGTCCATAGTAGTACGTCACTTACGAGCTCGTCTTTGCTTCTCCAGCAGTGTCCGGCGTGTCTGGCTCGTCTGACCTGTATAGTTTTCGTGATGGGAGGCATGTGGCCGTACAGTTGGCGTCTCGTGGGGTGTTGTCACCAGGACTTGTTCAATATTGCTCTCAACATTCTTGTGTAGTTGCCGTCAAGTTTCTTCTCCAGCCGTTTGGTTAGCGTCCATGTAGTGCATCCATATAGCAGTATCGATACAACCGCTGCCTGGAAGAAACTGCGCTTCATTTCATCGGTCAGGTCTGATTTCCATATTATTGAGAGCCTATCTATAGCCGTCCATGCTTTCGTCAGCCGTGTGTCGATGTCATTTTCTGTTGATGAGATGCTACTTCCTAGGTAGGTGAATTTGTCCACTAGCCTCAGAGAGGCTCCGTCTAGAGTGGTAACGTTGGCCGTTTGGTTGTAACATATATATTCAGTTTTGTGCGCTTTGACATGGAGGCCAATGCCTGCTGCAGCTCATTCCAAACTATGCAGTAGTGTCTCTGCTTGATTAGGCGTATTCGCCAGTAACGCTAAGTCATCAGTGTAGTCGGCGTCTGTGATTGTTTTTGTGCGGTACCTTTTGCTTCTTTTCTTAGTCAGCTCGAAGCCATTTTCTCTGATTTTGTCGATCGAAGCTCTAAGCACGTAGTCTAGACAGATGATAAAGAGGTATGGGGCTAGCGTGTCTCCTTGTAGTACTCCTGCAACAATGTCGAAGTATTCCGTGTCTCCATCTGGTGAACGTACTTTCACTTTTGTGTTTTTGTAGAGGATCATTATTGCTGCTACGGTTTCTTTAGGTAGGCCGTATGCTCGTAGGATTAGTTCCATTTTCCCACTGTGGATGGAATCGAAGGCCTTATTTCAAGCAATTCAGTTTAGTTAAACAGTTTTATTTCAAATAATTCAGTTTAGTATAAGTATAGTTTTTTTTTTTTGTTTACAGACAGTTAAATGTCAAAACTGTTCTATTTCAAACAATTCAGTTTTGCATAAGTACACATTTAGTTCTATTTAACCCATAGATAGGACCCTATCAGGTGCTACAACTCCAGGCCAGAGTGGACCCAGGAGAGATGGCAATAAAGGAGTACTCTGCATTCCCCAACGCTCCAGCATCATTGGAACCTCACCATCAGATTGTTTAGTATCATATCTAGGACACTTGTTGGGGGGTGGGGGTCTTACACCTCTGCAGAGGTGCAGTCAGTATATTTTACAGCTTCAGTCGACTGGGCAAATAAATGATATTAAAGTAAAGATTGTTAATATGCCACAGAATAAGCAAGTGTGGGTTACATGAAGACAAACTGGTTAATCACATCATAAGTGAATGCAGAAAACTAGCGCAAAAAGAGTTCAAGATTAGGCATGATTGGGTAGGGAAAATGATCAACTGGAAATTGTGCAAGAAAGTGACATTCGAGCATACTACCAAATGGTATATACACAAACCAGAATCTGTCCTAGACAACAAGATGCATAAAATTATCTGGGATTTTGGGATACAAATAGATCACCTAATACCAGTCAGAAGATCTGACCTTGTGTATACTTCGGCTGGCTATGGTGGAATTGTGCAGTTCTAGTTGGTTATGTGATAGCATCTTTGGATGTTAGTCGGTTGAAGCTGCCTGACACGGTTGCCGGGGAGGTCCAGCATTCACGTCACGTGGGCAAGGCTGTCTCCTCAGGTTTTAAACCTCCTCCTCGGAGTTAGGTTTACCACCTGGTGCCTGAGGCGCCCTTTTTTAGGAGAATGCCAACAGGGCCTGAGGCATTTTGGGGAATGCCGAGCCACTCTGGGCAACAGCCCTGCGCCTGGATGCCCCTTATAATGGCCTTGAATCACACTTGCCTATTTGGGTAGGTGTGCAACAAATAACATTACTAATGTGAAAAAGTCACAAGGAGTAAAAAAAACAAAAATAATTAGAATAATAATGTATGTGTAATTCATAAGCTTTAAAAAAGACATTGCTATTTAATTAGTTGTCTAAATTTCTGAGGAAGCTTGATGATTTTTATCATTAAGGCTTTTCAGACTATTGTCTTCATCTTTATTGTTATTGTTATTTCCACAACATTTCAGCTGATATATCCTCCAGCCTTCTTCATGTGTTTGTCGAACTTGAGAACCTTCACGGAACTTCGAACTACATCCTTTATTTAATCCATGGGGGTCATCTTGGGTATGTGAAGTATGAAAGGCTTGAGATTGGGATGAGATGGTGTTGTCTCTCATCAGGTAAACACTCCACAACAGTTGGAAATCCCTACAGTTGCAAGAGTTACTAAGTAGTTCAAAGTTCCATGAAGGTTCCCGAGTTTGACAAACACCTGAAGAAGGCCAGAGGATATATCAGCCAAAATGTTCTGGAAATAACAATAACAATAAAGATGAAGACAGTAGCCCGAAAACCCTTAATGATAAAAATGCAATTTAATTCTTGATTTGGTTTCATTTGGTTTGGTTTCATGGTGTATCAACGATTGTTGGTTATTTAATACCAACTCCAGTTTATTCATACATAACAGATATATGATCTATAAACAAACAGTTCTATTTCAAACAATTCAATTTATCAACAGTTAACAAAGTTAAATAGTTCCAACTATTGCTATGAATCACTAACAAGTTAATTAAACGTAAGTCATTTGTTTACACTCATTTAAATGATCAAACAATTCTATTTCTAACAATTCAATTTAGCATAAGTCACTTGTTTGCTGACAGTTTAAATGTCAAACAGTTCTATTTGACCCATAGAGTGAACCAGTGAGTGATGGCAATGAAGGGGTTCTCAGCATTCCCCAAAGTTCTTGCATTACTGGAGCTACATCATCAGATCGTTTAATATCATAATCAGGACACTTGTTAGTAAGGATCTTACCCTCTGCAGAGATGCAGTTGGTGTATTCTACAATGTCAACCAACTGGGATCTATCTAATCCTTGGAGGTTGTTTCTAATAAGACGATGTTGGAATTTCCATAATTAAACTACTTTGGAATTTCCACATATTCAATATGTAGCAATTAATATTACAGCAGCCAAAATTTGTGAAAATCTAACTAGGCTTGAGACTGAGGGAACTCCAACAATTAATTAGTAATATTGGTATGTGGATGTTTATAATCAAGAAATGACAGCAATACAGTAAAAATGTTGCTTTTTTTAAATACTGGCTTCAGATTTGATGAGAGGATTACATGAGATTAATTAGAAATTTAAGTTGATTAAAGTGGTACTTAGCTAAAGTGACAATCTTAAAAACAAGACAAATATTTTTTTTTTACTTTTTTTTTTTGTGGTGGGGGGAACATGCTATTTTTTTTTTGTTTGTAAATAAAACCATCAAGTATCAAAATTGTGTACTGTTGCATTCTAGTTAGTGAACGCTTGTAATATTAAATAAAGAGACAAACTACAATATGAGAGGAAATAGAGATATATTCTCAGGAAAAAGTATATACAATAGAGAGACTATTAGTAGACAAGAACATAGGATTATTGAATACAGAATGAAGATATAGTCCCACGATAGTATTGGCTTCTGTTATTACGGTGGCAAGTAAGGTGATCTAGTGCAATTTCCAGTCTCCAACGCTCTAATACTATTCTTATAAGAAGCTGCTCTTCACCTTCTAGTCTGCCCTGGTATTAGTAGCTACTGCTATATATGGCAGATGGACTTGTTCATTGTGGGGAAAAAGGTGGGTGATACCCAACACATACAAATTTGAAGAATAATATATGAGAGTCTTTCAGTTGTTGAGGTGAATTTTCTCTAAGGAATCAGCAAAAGAAACAATAATTTACCGTTGTATAGTTATTAAGGAAATCAATAGTGAAAGTTCTTTTCATTTTCCAGAAGATGGCTAAGATGACTTTTTACTGATTGCTGTGGCTGGAACTTTTTTTTACCAGATCATCAAAAAATATTTCCCCTCTATTTACTATCTTTTTAACTCAGGCTTGTTGTGGCAAACTCATGTTAATTGCATTTGAAAAGATTTTCTAGGATATAAACATTCTTCTCCCAGCACATCACACGTTCTTTAGAAAATTTTACCTGATTTGTACATCTCTGCACCAGGGGATCACCACACTCTTCAGCACAGCCAGGTACACTTTGGTGTTGACTTTCAAGCCGACTTCGAAGATGAGAGTTGGCATGATGAGGCCCTCACTTGAAACCACACCAAAGACCATAACTGTAGCCGGAAACTTTGTTTTCATCAACCTGGGCACATCCCTGTTATTTGTTGCAATCCAGATTTGCATTTTGAGGGTGCTGGCAATGGTCCTGTTGTCATAACTTGGATCGGTAGGGAGCATGTGTTGTACAGCGGCGCATCTCCAATCTCGTTCGTTGAACATTGTGTCACTTTCAGACATGATAGAAGGCTCCCATCGCTCTTGGGATTTGTCCACAACTGGCCAACAAGTAGATGGTCTGCAACAAAAAAGAAAACCAGCTTTCATTAAACGGAAATGGAATCATGTCGTCTTTTCTAGGGTGACAATTTTATCGTTCTACCCTGTATATTGAAAAAATACAGACTTTAGTGACCACAGGTCTTTTAGATAATCGATTGAATTGTAGCTTATGTTGTCTAAAAAAAACTTTTAGATCTACATTTTCTTTTTAAAATAGAGTAATTATATTGTGAATTAAATTACCATGACCAGAAAATCTGGTGAACACATAAGCATGACATATGAAAACACTAGACAGCTGTTTCAACCTTATTAGGTCTCATCAGCAGTGTTTACCATGATCTCCACTACTGGTAATCGAACCAGCAACCACAGATTGCAGTGCCGAAACTCTACAACCGAGCCACCAGCTCATATCGCACACAAGTGACACCAAATTAACTAGTCATGGTAATTGCACAGTCGCTGGTTCGATCTCCGGTGGTGGAGATCACGGTATACACTGCTGATGAGACCTAATAAGGTCGAAACAGCTGTCCAGTGTTTCTGTATATCGTGCATCGGATTTTCTGGTCATGGTAATTCAATTCACAATATAATTCCTCTACTTAAAAAAGAAAATGTAGATCTATATCCTTGCCCTTGAGGTCATAATAATTATGAGGATGCGTATTTCTAATCCTCTTGGCAAGACATGGCCCAGGAGGTGACCATGTCCTCTGTAAAAAGTATGGATATAACTTGCAACACACATTTAGGTTAATTACCCACGCAATTACCATGACTAGTTAATTTGGCATCACTTGTGTGCAATATAAACTGGTGGCTCAGTTGTAGAGTTTCGGCACTGCAATCTGCATTTGCTGGTTTGATCTCCAGTGATGGAGATCATGGTATACACTGCTGATGAGACCTAATAAGGTCGAAACAGTGTAGATGTTTGCCAGATTTTCTGGTTATGGTAATTCAATTCACAAAAACTTTTAATATGATTTTGAGGTCACACTGATGTTATCAGCCATGAGAAAATTGTACATGATTTTACAAAAGAGACAATTTTAAAGTCAATTTTAACCCTTAAGACAGTACAGCAGATGATTTACCTAGAGTGATGACAAACAGGAATGGATTGCTTGAGAATGTTTCAGGAATCTATACTGTTAGCATGTCTTGATAACGATGATGATGAGGAGGATACACATAGAACATTATGGTAAAAAAAAGGCAAATGAATAAGCATATATATATATACATTGGCTGTAAAAATATATAACATTGTCCGATAATTCTGATATAGAATGAATGCACATTTCATAAGATCTTGTTCTACAATGGCAAAAGTAAAATTGACATTTTATATGGTTCCAGCCAATCATATCATACTAAACCATCAGATGGGGAGGCTCCAGTTTTGGATCTTTGGGAAATTTGGAGTACCATTTCATTGCAATTACTCTCAGTTCCACTCAGACCTTGAATGGTAGTACCTGTTAGGATCCCATCTATGAGTCAAATAGAAATATATAATCCTATTTACCAACCTCTCCACTTGGGCAGGATATGACTCAAGGTCAATTTTTAAGCAGAGTTTAACAGGTTTGAATTCAGAGTTTTCCTTCTCCTAGACTAGTTACCTCTCCAAGGCTGAAGAACCTAGTCTGTCCTACTATTTACCCATAGCTGGAGGGAGAATAATTGGATTCATACCTTTCCCAAGGCTATTAGTGCTACGTGAAATGCAATCAGTCTCGTCCAGGATTTGAACTTGTGTCGCCGTGCCCATTTCCTGTGACGATAACCATATCACCACGGGCACTTCCAATAGAATATATAATCATTTTCTAAACTTGAAACAATTTAACTGCATGTAAACAAATGAGCTCTGGCTCATTTAAAAATGATATTACCAACAAATTATTCGATCATAAATCATAGATATTTGATACATATGTATAAACAGGATTTGGAATTAAATAAGCTTCAAGGGTTGATATGGCACAAAGTACGACAAAATAACCTAGATCTCCAGAACAAGAGCCTCACCATTAGGGTTTCTTATCTAATGATATTAATTTATGCACAATTTCATGGTTTAAATAACTATTACTATTTTGGTTTAGTTTGATTTCTTTGTTTAATGGCATATCAACCTTTGGGGGTTACCTAAAACCAAAGCCACCCTTATAGAAGATCAGTGGTGGTACTATTTAGCCTATACTCGAGATCGAACGAGGACATTAAAATTGTGTTATATCGCAATAAAGGAACATAATTCTTTTTTTTTATAAAAATATATCTCTCTTCTTTATTATCATGAAAGGGTCAAAATGGTTGCATGTAAAGGAGAGAGAGACTGAAAGACTAAGAAACAGATGACTACTATCACTGACACCACATTGAGAATAGACATTCAGAGCCTTACTTCTTTCTTTGATAGGAGGTTTGATACAGAACCCGTACTCTGGGCACTTGCTGACTGCTCTCTGAATGACTCTGAATGTCTGTGTCTTGACTGTGATTCTCTTGTCATTATATAATATTCTCAATGCTCACACATTTTTCCTTCCTGTTTTTCATTTACATGATTTATTTCTACTGTCCCTTGTTTACACAGGTGCAATATCCTGATTACGAAATCCCTAACCGAGTACTATGTCAAGATTAATATGTAATGATTGCTTTCTGGTCAGATATACCATAAAAAATATCTTTATTCCAGACTTTAGTTTAGTTTCTTTGTTTGATGGCATATCAATTTTTGGGAGTTATTCAATGCCAAGCCGTCATTGTGATAAGAACAGTGGTGGTTTTATCTAACCCCGACTTGAGATCGAACACAGACCTCCAGATAGCTTTCTGGTCAGATATGCAATAAAAATATCTTTATTCCAGACTTGGTTTGGTTTATTTTTTGTTTAATGGATTATCAACCTTTGTAGGTTATTTAATACCAAAACCATTCTTCGTCGAAAACAGTGGTGGTACTATTTAACACTTAGCTGCAAGGGTAAGGGGTTCAATACTTTTCCCAAGGGTATTAGTCGGAAAGTTATGCCATAAAAAATATCCGTATTCCAGACTTGGTGTGGTTTGGCTTCTTTTACTTAATGGCATCCCAACCATTGTGGGTTATTTAATACCAAACCTATCATAGTAGAAGAACAATAGGAGTGCTATTCAACCCATAGATGGGGTAATAAGAGGGTTAATACCTTTCCTGAGGTCTTTTCTAAGTCTGAAAGTGAATCTAATATTCTTACTAATTGTAATCTTTTGTTGGTGCAGTTATATAGTTCCATGAATTCTTGGCAACAATGATGCCTGATAGGGATGGATGACGAGAAGGACATAAAAGAATCTATGCTGTTGGCATGCCTTGATGATGAAGATTATGATGATGATGATTGACTTAATCTGTAAGAAACAAGTGAAAGTTTGATTTTATTGTTGCCATTTGTATAATTGATCATAAATCTTTATATGTATATTTTTGATTCAACATAATTTTCACATTTATTAAACTATTGTTTCTCTTGAAGAAAAAAGAAAACTGTATTCTTTCTTTGTCTAAATTAAAATCTTTCAACATTTTCCAAAGGTCCTAAAACCCATTGCAATAAGGTTAAATTTTGTGTTTAATTTGAAAAAAAAAAAGCTTCAAGAAAAGCCACTGTCATTGATCAGCCAGAATCCCATCAGATTTTGTGAGTGTAATGATGGCAGCCATGTTGAAAATTAGGAAAGTCAACCATGAATCTTCTTAAAAAATTTTTTAATTTATCATTTTCCAAGATTAATTCTATCATATATAACTCCCAAATCATAAAAGTTTTATCATGACACTATATATATATATATATATATATATATATATATATATATATATATATATATAGTGAGAAGGAATTTAGAAAAAGAAAGAAAGCTGGTGGGGGTTGCTTTTTGGCTGATGTAAATGACCTCATCCACCCAGTAATCAAAGCCCTCACAAACACTATTGTGTGGAATTAAAATTGTCCCTGAAAGCCATCATGATGATGGCCTAAAACTGTCTAATGTATTTTCTTATGTCAGGTTAATGATTATGTTGCATCAGTATAGATTTAATTATTGCTAAATCTTAAATAAATAATTAAAAGCTGTACTGGAAAATTGCCCATGTTTCCGTTTTCAGAAAGATTTAAGTTAAATACATTGAAAAGCATGTCTTAAGAAAAAATTTGTGAAAAGAAATCCAAATAAAACCCAAAGTGAAAAAGAACATATATGAAATCGAAAAAAAAATGATAAAATTGAAAATATCAATAATTATGATGACATTAATAATATTGATAATTAATGATTAAATCATAAACACTATTACTACTACTACTACTACTATATTATGTATTTAATTTTGCTTTCTCTTAATAAATGAAAAATAATAATAATGATAATAATGATAATAATGACTGAGTATCTACTTTGAGATAAATTATAGTATCAAATATTCCGTTTTTGTAAATGATTCACCCTCATTATTTGCAATAAAACGATTGAAAAAAAAGAAATGAATGAGAGTTAAATGTTTTTTGGCTTATCAAATGTGGTGGATGATTTTAATTGTCATATCATTTCTGTTTTTAACGTAGTGTTGTTATATTTTCTTTTTTAATCAATTATTTTTCCCTCAGTGTAAACTGAAATGAGAAGATGAAAAGAAAAAAAATGTCTGACAGAAAATCAAAACATTACTTTAAAGTCATTATGCTGTGCAGGGTAGCAATCACAGTTGTCTGACATGATAGATGTCCTTTTTCGTTCATTTTTTTTTAGTTCATTTTTTTTAAAGGATTTATTTTTTGTTATATATATATATATATATATATATATATATATATATATATTCTCCTTGGATCATATAAAAAAAACATATATATATATATATATATATATATATATATATATATATATATATATATATATATCACATAATTAATTTTTCATAAAGAATTAAGAAATGTATTAACAAAAATTAAAAGAAGTGTTCAGTTTAGTTTAAACAGACAAAAACAAAAATCAAAAAGGAAAAAAGGTAATTTTTAATTCCGTAATACCTCTGTAATGTCAACAGAAAACTGATAGATTGTATCAATTATTTAATTTAGATAATTTTGATAAAGTCTTATGTGCTCTCTATAAATTGACTGACAGCAGAAGATAAATAAGATATAAATATATATATGTGTGTGTGTGTGTGTGTGTGTGTGTGTGTGTGTGTGTGTGTGTGTGTGTGTGTGTGTGTGTGTGTGCTGTCTGTTGCATTAAGTTTTAAATTAAAAATATCTGACCATTTCTAAAGAGTAGGGGAATTTATGATGTCACTGGAAAAAAAAGAGTAAATGAAGGAAAAATCCGCAGATTTATAAGTGTCTTAATTCAGAGTTGATAAACATTCAACGTATTGTGTTTTTGTAGTTCTCAAAAAAGAAAAGAAAAAAAATGACATCATTATTCTATTTATTCTTTAAGTAATTTGGCTTTGCTGAAGTGTCTTGAAATTGTCATGTGTGATTTGATATTCATCTATATATTATTCTGACGATTCTCTACAACTTTATAGTTTTGACAGAACATATTAACTCAAACGTTCGGACAGAAATGATGATAAAGATGAAGTCACTAGAAATTACTGAATGATAATAATGCAATGAATCCTCATCTAAAGAATTCAGATTTAAAAAAAATGTGATTAAAGTATATATCCGTATTGCATGTATGTGCGGAGAAATGGAAATATTCATAAAACAATTGAAGATTTTCTAAAGATAAAAATAAACAAACATTAATGATATGAATTCTAAGCACTTTAAATTCCAAGAATAAATGATCTAATCAGGATTTGATTAAATTTCATATGTTTTAGATAAATCAAGTGACATTTAAAAACTAAAATGAGAATAAAAACAACACATTTTTTTATTAGATTAACTTTAAATTGATGTTAACATGAAGGTTTGTGAAGAACCTACAGATATGTTAATCTATATATATATATATATATATATATATATATATATATATATATATATATATATATATGTAAAAAAAAAATGTACATGCATACAAATACACACATACGCACACACAAACATATATGAAAGATATATGCGGGCATATATGACTGACATATATATATATATATATATATATATATATATATATATATATATATATATATATATATATGTCATACATATAGCTACATATATGTATGTTATAAAGGTACATATATATATATATATATATATATATATATATATATATATATATATATATACACACATATAACAGTCATAAACATACATATATATATATAAATATATGTGTATAAATATACTCATATACATCTTTCCAACATTCATAAATATATATATATATATACACATGTATATCTGTGATATATATTTTTATTTATACATACATGCATACATACATACATACATACATATACATGCATATATATATATATATATATATATATATATATATATATATATACATGTAAAAATATATATATATATTCATACGAATACACAGATACGCACACACACAAACTTATATGAGAGATATATGCGGGCATATATGACTGATATATATATATATATATATATATATATATATATATATATATATATATATATATATGTCATAAATATATATATATGTCATACATATACATACATATATGTATGTTATAAACGTACATATATATATATATATATATATATATATATATATATATATATAGACACACACATATAACAGTGATACATATATATATATATAAATATATGTGTATAAATATACACATATACATCTCTCATACATTTATATATATATATATACTCATGTACATCTGTGATATATATCTTTATGTATACATACATATATACATACATATCTATATATATCTATATATATATATATATATATATATATATATATATATATATATATATATATATATACCTGAATATTTTCCTTGAATATTTGCTTGTGATATTAAATTTAAAACAACACAGAAATACAAACATCTAAATTGATTAATTGCTCTTTGATTAACATTTTTCTATCTCATTTCATTAGCCAACATCTAAAAATTTAGCAATTATGCCAGTATATAAAATAATGCCAGTATATAGATATATATATATATATTAGTATATAAGATATGCTTGTATATAAAATAATCCTTAAATACTAAAATTAATTCAGCAATCTTAAAACCATAATGACATACATACATACATACATATTGATACAAATATATGCTCACATATAAATATGTGTGTGGGGGGGGTATTTATTTGCAAGTGTGTTTATTCAGGAAATGACATTAGATTTGAAAAAATATCAAATTATATAAATTATTTCGTTTGCATTTAATCAACTTTTATACACAATTTCGCCAAGTCTACTGACAACTAAAAACCAGTAAGTGTTTGATAATAATAATAATAATAATAATAATGATAATCATAATAATAATAATATTAAAAAGTTCATAGATAAATACATTCCATCAGGTAGAAAGTTATGTTTCTGTCACAAGACTAAAGAGAAAAATGTCGCATTAATTCTTGAATTAGACATCAATCACATTTTTTTTTTCTTCGACTTCCTCGTCTTTGTTTATTATTCCTAATGACTTATCAATGAGAGTGACTTCGAATAATCAATTAATTGCTTTCAAATTATTAGCTCTGCCATGGAAGAATTAGACAAGCGCTCAGCTTCCCTAATTGTCAAATATATTTTGCTTCCTTCAGTCGATCTACGAGATTGCATATTAAATAGGATCTAAAAAAAAAAAAAAAAAATAGGTGAATAACAAGCAATAAACTTGTCATTATTACTGGTAATGCTTTCTGAAAAAAAAAAAATGGGTCTATTCTGTTTAGTTGTTTGTGATAGTTTTTGATCCTTCCATAATGTTATCATTTAAGGGGTTGTCAGATGACATAAAAAAAAAGAAATTAAAAAAAACAAAACAAATGGTTAGAAAAATGAGAATAAAATAAAATAAAATAACAACAACAAAAAACAGACAAGCAAAAATCTTCATATGAATTTTTCTAAATCATGCCTCAATTTCTATTTAATTACTCAATGATATAATTAAGGAATCTTATCATCGTTATAATTTAAGAATTTTCATTATCATCATCCTCATCACCATCCCCCTTATCAACCCTATTGACAGGGATCACAATTCACCAACTGCATCCACCTCAGAGGGGAAAGAACCCCCTGCAAAAAAAGGGGGGATTCTGTGTATAACACTAAGCAGTGGAGAGACACCATTTTATGGAGCTCTGGGGAGTATGGAGTCTCTCCTCCAGTGCTATTACTTCCAGGCCAACTCTTACTGCAATAGTAGTACTTGAAATAATATAATTCATATAATTCTACAAATTATGAGTCACCAGGTTACGGAAACAAAATTAGGAATATTCTTGTATGATAATAAAACCACTCTATTATAAAACAAGATTAATATTGATTTAAGAAACCAACAACAAAATAAGAAGATTGACACAAAAGAGTAAATTTACTCAATATGGCCATCATTTTTTTCAATTATTGTAGCAACATGCCTTTGAAACAATTTGCTTGCTTTCAATATAAAATCTTCAGATATTTCATTCCATTCCTTGTCTATAGCAGTCTTAAGCTAACCAATATTTGGATGGGAAGTTGCATTTGTTTTCTGATCTAAGAGGCCTCATAGAGCATAATCAATGAGGTTAAGGTTTGGGCTTGAAGAAACTCCAGTTATTTAGGAAATTTTTTTTGGTTGCTTTTAGCATTAAGCAAATCATAGATTCTTTGTCGTTTCTTTTCTTGCCCATTCATATTGGGCTGATTTTTAATTAAGAAGTGCTTGAATAATAGAGTTGATCATGAAAATTTAGATCTATTGTGTTTTTTGTCAAACTCCATTGCTTCCCTTTCTTTCCCTCTTTCATTTTCTCACAAAAATTAAACTATTTCCACCTGATCAAAAATCTCTGATGAAACCTGAGACATCTGACTCCAGAATGCTACACACCCAGAGAGTCTCAGTCAAAACCAATAACCCCAACCACCATCACTTAAACCCACATCTACCTCCCTCTCAACCTCTTCCCTTACCTGCCTCTTGTCTTTACACCCTCTCCCTCCCTATTTCATATCTTTATTTTCTCTGTTATTTTATCTATTTCCTAAATTGCTTAAATGTAGAGGAACTGAAAAAAAAGATGTTTAATCTGAAGAAATTCTTTGTATAAAGAAAGAAATATCACTAACTTCTTTATCTACCTCTTCTCTTATCTTCATCATCTTGTCAGATTTACAATGATCTACCATTTCAACACACGCACATTCAAATGAAACGCAGTTTCTTCCAAGCAGTGGTCGTGTCGATACTGCTGTATGGATGCACCACTTGGACACTAACAAAACGGCTGGAGAAGAAGAGAGACGGCAATTACACAAGAATGTTGCGTGCAATATTGAATAAGTCCTGGCAGCAACACCCCACAAAGCACCAACTATACGGCCACCTGCCTTCCATCACGAAAACTATCCAAGTTAGATGAACCTGACACACAGGACACTGCTTGAGAAGCAGGGACAAGCTCATAAGTGATGTACTCCTATGGAACCCCACATATGGCCGAGGAAAAGCAGGACGACCAGCTAGAACATATATACAAGACCTGCCAGGGGCGATGAACGATAGGGAAAAGCGGCGAGAGAGAGTCAGGGATATCCATGCGGGCGGCACGACATGATGATGATGATGATTTATATATTCCAAAATACAAAGCCTCTCATCTTCAATTCAGTTTGGCTTGGTTTGGTTTGTTTTGGTTTGGTTTCTTTGTTTTTTATGGCATATTAACCTTATGGATTACTAAATGCCAAAGCTATCCTTGTAGAAGGACAGTAGAAGTACAGTTTATCCCATTGCTAGAAGGTTAAGTGAGTCCATACCTTTTCTGATGGTATTGGCCTAAAAGTGAACATAATTGCATGACTGGAGTCTGAACTTATTTACAAGCCAAGAGGACTTCGCTTTTCAGATTTGATTTTAAGAGTGAAAGACAAGGTAGACTTTTTGTATAGTCATCAAACTCAAAACAGGATACTAGCCATGAATCTATCAAAGAACTGAATGTTTCAATGATAGAAAGAGAAGTGTGGAATAAAGATTTTTTTTATTTTAGTCCAGGTAGGAACCTGTCCTAACAAACTTGCTTTTGAACAATGATTTTATATCATCTGCAACTGCACTGAATCTTGTCATCAAAATCCTCAATATAAGGAAAATAACTACGAAATGCTAAATAGAAATATTCATTACTTCAAAACATCAAAATGTAATATTTATATATATATATATATATATATTGTTATCCACTGACAGACTGTTTTGTTGTATCACAACACTTCAGTGTAGCTAGACACGTAGGATGCTTGAAACCCGCCCAAATTTATGTTAGACTTAATATCAGAACGCTCGACAATAAGCGTACTATGTCAGCTTGGGAATAAGGTATTAAGTATCAACAGCAGCAGCAGCGTTCATTTACATTTTATACCTTACCGGATACCAGAGTGCTCAATTCGTTCGAAGAGCTTTCCATTATGTAAGCGGCAGTCATAAATTCTTTTGCCAGAGGGCTCAACCTCCATTGGGGATAGTAGGATTCTAGCTGTGAATCTACAGCTGAATGTTTCAATGATAGAAAGAAAAGTGTGGAATAAAGATTTTGTTATTTTAGCCCAGGTGGGAGCCTGTCCTAACTAACTTGCAAAATGGGTTGATATAATAATGATTATAAATCCTAAAAGAAATATGCTTAAAAATTAAAAAAAAAACATAATTAAAATAGCATTTAACACAGGCACCAACATATTAAGTATTCTTAATAACTAAAATCGATAACTCTATTAGTAAACCTTTTTCCAACCAAATGTTTAAAAAAAAAGCGCTGAAAACGGTGCAACCAACAACTTCAAAACAAAACACAACAAATTATTAAAACAGTGAAAACTCAAAATGTCAACTCAAAACTACAATAACCCTGATGGTGACCAAAAGTTTGGTCGAAAGCATTTGGGCAGAAGATATGGGACAGCTCCTTTACCATCTAGATCCTGAAACTTGAAAAATAACAAGGAGTCTTGAAAAAATAAAATTGAAAATAAACAATATTCCATTGTCTTTAACAAAACTTGCTTGAATAATACATATATGGAGGTACCCGTGGTGTAATGGTTATCGTCATAGGAAATGGACACGGTGACACGAGTTCAAATCCTGGATGAAACTGATTGCATTTCACCTAACACTAATACCCTTGGGAAAGGTATGAATCCAATTATTCTCCCTACAGCTATGGGTAAATAGTAGGGCAGACTAGGTTCTTCAGCCTTGGTGAAGCAACTAGTCTAGGAGAAGGAAAACTCTGAATTCAAACCTGTTAAACTCCACTTTAAAATTGACCTTGTGTCATATCCTGCCTGAGCAGAGGGGTTGGGTAAATATCTATATATATATATATATATATCAGTAATATCCAGTCAGCGTCTGAAGACAATGAGTATGGATTATTCTTGTATAGAACATATGAGGAAATTCCTATAAATCTATGGGAGTGCTTGATGCATGAATATCTTAATATATTCCCTATCCAGGTTTATATTATAAAACTCACATTCAGAGCGTATATAATACAACTCAAACCTGGTTAAATTGTCATTATAAATTTATTTTGGTAAAGAATATCATTATTCTCTTTATCTCATCAGATGACTTCACATGACTTATTCATGAAATTCCACCTGCTATGAAAAATCTAGCATATGTTCAAATTAGGATGGGTTAATTTACAGGAACACCCTTTTCCAGGTTTCTTAATTTTTCTAATACTTTATTGTTTTAACCCCCTTTACATTTGCCTGAGAATTTAGATTTATAGAGGTTTTCTTTTTCTTTCTTTTTTTTATTTCTATTTCATACATATATATTCTTAATTATAATCCATATTTGTTCTTTTCCACCTCAAATTAAAATGTGAAATCACCTGATAAGACAAAGAGTATGATGATAAACTTATAATGACAATTTAATCAGGTTAGAGTTTTCTTCTAATTGCATTATATATACATACATATATATATATATATATATATATATATGATATATATTCTTTTCTTTCTTTTTTGGAAGTGGCTGTGGTTATCATCGTAGAAAATTGACACGGCAACATGAGTTCAAAACTTGGATGAGGCTGATTGCTTTTTAGTATATGTACTGCCGAGGCTGATTGCTTTTACACAGCTGTAATATTCAAGGGAAAGGTATGGATCCAATTATTCTACCAACAGCTATGGGTAAATAGTTGGGTAGACTGGGTTCTTTTGCCTTTGTTAGGCAACCATTTTATGAGAAGGAAAACTCTGAATTCAAAGCTGTTAAACTCTGCTTAAATATTGACCCTGTGTCACATTTATGCAGAGAGGTTGGTGAATATATATATATATATATATAGTCCCAAAAAATTTTGAGTAGTGATTGTGCTCTCAAATGGGAATGGTCCAGTTACACCCAACATTGAATATCCACTCCACACAATTACCCCAAGTAAATTTACATAGTGTTCAACTGTAACTGATGGAGGACTGCTATATTGACCTTTTCTTAACCCACATAGTGATTTCATATTCTTGGCCCTACAGACCACTTCTTCTTTGATGAGAACTTCTCAACCAGGGTCTGCTGCGGGCTGCCCCCCCACTACAATGGGTGGTGCCCAGCACAGCTAACCATGATTCTCCATGACAGACTGTCTGTGACTGACTGATAGACCATCTGCTGACGGGTACCTGTGTATATATAATGCATCACTTGCTTTCTGGTGATCTGTCCCAGAAATCCCTGATTGACGGCTCAATATGCAACACTTTATATCAGCATGACATTCAGGATAAGTAAATGATTATCTATTGGTAATGTATCACACTGGAGTACGAGATGCCAAGCTTGCCTGGTGAAAATGAATTTAGGCAAGTGGTAATGGTTGCTCTATCAAACAAATTCCTTACCCTTTTTTTCTGATACAATCAGATATGATCAAGTCTTGGACTGGTTATGTTTTTGAAGGTTTACAAAAACAACAAGAGTCATATCTGATAGTATTTCTGCCATTTTTTGTTGAATAGCATACTCTAATTCTTCTAATTGATGTACCAGTGGTTCTAAAATTTTCAAACCACAACAGCATCAATTTTCTATCCAAAACAGCATTATTCCAAGTAAGATGAAATAAGCATGAAAAGCTCTCTGTGTTGCAATTACAGATTCACCAGTCTTGAGAGCATTTCAACAGCAATCACACGTGCCAGGATCAGAACTGACTGTAGCTGAAAAAAAATGGAAAACATTAGTTAGATACTACATTGATAGCTGATTACTTAAGCTTGACTGACTCAGTCGACTGGCAGGTGAGGGGGGGGCTTAAGAATGCACCGACTGCTGAGGGGTAAGACTCCCCCAGTGAGTGTTGATCCAGTTGGCTGGGGCTGTAGAATACATTGACTATATATCTGCAGAGGGCTAAGACTTCCCCAATGAATGTCCTGATATGACACTAAACAATCTGATGCTGAGGCTCCAGTAGTGCTGGAGCTGTGGGGAATGCAGAGTCTCCCTTCATTGCCAGGTTCACTCTGGCCCAGAGTATTAGATCCTTTTAGGGTCCTATCTATCAGTCAAATAGAACTATACTGTGTACTTATACTAAACTGAATTGTTTGAAATAGAACTGTTTATTTGTGTAAAAATGGATTTGGCTTTATATAACCTACCATAGTTGATATGCCATAAAACCCAAGCAAACCAAATCATATATATTTAATATATATATATAAAGAGGATTTGGCATTAAATAACCCACAATGGTTAATATGCCATAAACCCAATCAAACCAAAGCAAACCTAAATTGATTTACACTGCATAAGTGACATTTTAAAATATTTTTGTTACATCTGTATTAATAAATATTTAAAGTAAAAAAAAAAAGGGTTTATTCTTACCACAAAAATTGTTCATGTTATTTATCCCAGAGAATTATGAACATAAAAAATCTCTGCTTTTTGCTTGAATGCTGTTTAAGAAATTGATATTTTAATATGAGGATCATTAAATAAGTTTCCAGACTTTTTTCATATGGGCACTTTTATTGATAGTAAACACGAGAAACTCTAGTCCCCTTCAAAGTCATCTCCTAAGGGTGCAATGCACTTGTTGTACCATTCCATCAACTTCTGCAAGGCTCCATAGAAGTCGTCTTGTGTGAGCATGTCAATGACCTTCATCATAGCCTCTTTCATCTCCTCAATTGTCTCATAATGACAGCCTCTGAGCTTAGGGAATAAGAAAAAGTCACAGGGAGCAAGGAGGGTGAGGAACTGTCTTGATGCCCATCTTGGTCAAATAGTCTGTGACAAGGATGGAGTTGTGGACTGGTGCATTGTCCTGGTGGAAATTGTACTGACCCGATTTGAAGAGTGCTGGCCTCTTCCGATGGAATCTCTTGCTGAACTCCCTTAAAACCTCAACATAGTAACCCTAACCCTAATTCTTTGGCCAATCAACTCTGGTGTTCTGACTTCCTTACTCCTCCCACACCTCTCATCATCCCTCATAGACTCCTTGCCTTCCTTGAGTCTCTTATGCCACTCAAAAACTGATGCTTGATTCATGCAAAATGGTCAAAAAGCAGTCTGAAGCATCCCATACGTTTCTGTGGCATTTTTTCCAAGTTTATTACAGAATTTTATTGCATATCGTTCTTCTAAAGTGTCCCGACGTCCAGATTGCGTTTTTGAAATTCACCAGCTGTGACACTCAGGGTGTAGGGTGTATTCCAATTACTGCTGTAGCTGTTGATTTGAACCTGATCACATAAAAATTGGTCAGTCATCTTATAAGATGTATAGCAATAACATAGTGAATTTTCAAGAGTCTACGACAATTTTAAATGCCTGTACAAAAAATGTCTGGAAACTTATTGAAGGCACCACGTATACTAATTGATTGACTGATTGATTGATTTTAAGGGCATGTCAACCTGCCAAAGGCTATTTTATGTCTAGAGGTTAGGGATTCACATTTATTGTATGTCCATATTTAAAATTTGTGAGGCTGTTTCTTAAGAAATCAGCCCAGTAGGCTGGGGCTGTAGAATACACCAATTGTATCTTTGTGAAGGGGTAAGACTTTTGTTGACTTATGCTAAACTGAATTGTGAGAAATAGAATTGTTTGATCATTTAACCGTGTATATCTAAAAAATGTGTTTACAAATCACATATCATATATGTCAAAATGAGATTTGGGATTAAATAACTTTTGTGGATCAGTAAAAGTTCCGGAAGAAAGACATGAACTCAGGATGACATGAAACAAGTATATTGAATGAAAGTATAAATACAGAATAGGTAAAAGAGTGTTGAACGTCAGTCTGACTGTCAAAGTGTTAGGCTGGAGTTAACATAGTAATTTACAAAGCTCTTTTCTTCGATGTGGCACAGGGCCGAATGAATGGGGCACCCAATGAGACTCGAACTCACTCGTGTAGGTTTGCTAGTCTAGCTTGCTAACCGTTACACCACCAGAGGTGCCCAGGCTGGAGTTAACTTAACACTGAGATGAATATTCTCCTGGTATTCATAGTAATAGGAAGAGTTCATTATAGTCTTTCTGATAGGTACCATCACAATAACCAACAATGGTTGATAATCCGAAAAACCAAACCAAATTGAATCGTTCTATCCTCAATAACTTTTGAAAGTACATTAGCATAAAGTGAAATGTAAACAGCATTGTCTAGGATTTGAACCTGGATAGCTAAGTCTAATTTAAAAAGTGATAAACATTAAAGGTAAATATCAACGAGCAAATTCTTTATTTTTTTCAAAACTAATTTTTCTTTCCAAAATTCAATAGGACTATCACTTAGAATAGTTTGGTTTGGTTTTATGGCATTTCAACCATTATAGGTTATTTAATGCCAAATCAAGTTTATTCATATATATTAAATATACATGATTTGTAAACCCAAGTCAACAAAGTTAAATGGTTTCAAGTATTGCTATGGATGTTTAACAATTCAATCAAACGTGTCATTTGTTTACACACTGTTCTATTTCAATCAATTCATTTTAGTATAAGTCATACATTTCCACTCAGGTTGAATGATCATACGGTTCTATTTGACCCCTAGATAGGACCCTTCAGGTGCTAGCACTCTGGGACAGTATGGGCCTAGGAGCGATGGAAATGAAAAGGTACTCCACATTCCCAAAACTCCAGCATTATTGGAGCCTCACCATCAGATTGTTTATAGGGCACTCGTTGGTAGGGGGTCTTCCCCCTCAGCAGAGGTGCAGCCAACTGATGATTCAGTGAATTTTCAAGGTTTGTATTTTGAAGAGGATAGTTGCCATTGGATAAGAGAGGGAATTTTTTTATTTTTTTTATTCTAAGGTAATATCAAAAAGCTACATTAATCATGAAGGCATTTCATATGCTGAAAATGAAACAATAGCTGGACATTATATATAAAAAATCTACAAAAAATCAACAATATCTTAAACAAAATCTTCAAAGATATGAACCATATATGTGTAACATATTGACCCTCGACCAAGCCGTCAATCAAGAGATGCACCTGTGTAAATAAGTGGAAGAACAGTGAAACAGGTGCATCTGGTCGAAGATATCAGAATATCACCTTGACCTGTGGATGTGGTTGAATTCGGTGATGGTGGCAGATGCGTACACCCACAGGAAGAAGGTGGGCAATTATATAACCAGGTGCCACAGACAATTATATAACCAGGTGCAACAGACGGCTTGAGTCAGTTCTAGTTCCAGTTGGAGATAGGATGCCAGCGGAGTGAGAACCAGCTCCAGACAGGGCTTGGGCACTCAGTGACCCATGATTGAGCAGCCCAGCCAGAATGCGAAAGAAGTGCTGCTATGGTCAGAAGAACTTGGGGTCAATATGTAGCAGTCTGTCTCCATCTCCAACTCACCTCTCATACACAAGAAGCAACCCTTTCGAATAAAGTGTGAGAGGTATATTTTTAAAAAGAAGTTTGTTCGTTTGTTCATTGAAGTCGTCATTACTGTTGACTATGTTTCCGCCTGTATTATGTATATGTATGCGGCTATGCAACATATGTTCAAAATCTATAAAATCTATATATGGAGAAAATCTACATATAAATGAAACTTACAAGCACAAAATCAATAAATGAATAGATCTATGTACAAAATTAGCAAAATACACTGACTGCTTCTCTGCAGAGGGGTAAGACCCCCCACCCACCCAAAAGAGTGTCCTGGATATGACAATAAACAATCTGATGGTGAGGTTCCAGCAATGCTGGAGCTTTGGGGAATGCGGAGTACCCCTTCATTACCATCACTCCCAGGTCCACTCTGGCCCAGAGTGGTAGCACCTGATAGGGCCCTGTCTATGGTTTAAATAGAACTAACAGCATACTTATGCTAAACTGAATTGTTTGAGTAAACTGAATAGATTGAAATAGAAACGTTTTGACAATTAAACCGTACTTACATTTAAACTGTGTGCTTATGCTTAACTGAATTATTTCAAATAGAACTGTTTTTTGACATTAAAACTGTATTTACACTTAACTGAATTGTTACATATAACTGCTTGAATAGTTTGAAATGGAAATGTTTTTGACAATTAAACTGTGTACTTATGCTAAACTGAATTGTTTTAAATAGAACAGAATATTTACATAAAAATGGATTTGGTGTTAAATTTCCTACAAAGGTTGATATGCCATAAAACCCAGCAAACCAACCAATCAACCAACAAATGAATTAAACTTTTATGTACAACATCTACAAAAAACAACACAATATGAAGAAAATCTACAAAAAATGGACCATTTATGTACAAAATCTACAAAAACTGGACAATATATGTCCAAAATCAACAAGTACATGGAAAATATATGTAAAATCTACTAAAAATTAACCAAATATTTACAAAATGTATAAATAAATAGACCTGATATGTTGAAAATCCATAAAAAACAATATTTTATATATACAAAATCTATAATATTCATACTTTATATGTACAAAATCAACACATAAATAGATCTTAAATATTCAAAATCTTCATAAAATAAAAGTTTCATTATTAAAAGAAATCTTCTGAAATCTATTTTGATACTATTTTCCTAAGTTTTAAACATCTAAAAACTTTCTCAACAATGACGATTGGCTTAAAATTTACATCACATCACATAACTATTTTATTCAGGGTGGTTTTTTTTATTTTACTTTTTATTTTCCTTAATATTTATGCTTTTATAGAGAAAAGCAAGAAGTAATAATCAAAGAGGGGGAAATAATTTTAGTTTTATTATTTTGAAAAATTTCTTTTTATGCTTTTCTCAACTCTTTGGTATTTTGGAATTTAAAAAAGGATTTACAGAAAATAAAGAATTTGCCTCTGGTTATTTACATGTTTTAATACACTTGAATTATTCATCATTTCAAAGAAAAAAAAAGAGAAAATAAAATAAAAATTATCTGGATTGTAATTTTGTAAAATGGAAGTAACAGGTGTTTTTTTTTTATTTCTTTAGTAAAATATTTTTGTATGTTTTCAAAAATTTCTTTGTATATCTATTAATTTTTTTTATTTATTTTATTTCTTTTTCTTTCAAATTTTAAAATCTGTAAGACAAAAAAAAACATTACTTAACTTTCTGAAAAGATTTCGGTATTCAAAATTCCTGTAATAAATATGCTCAATTCATTTGCCCTTTAACTATAGTTCAAATATGAAAAAATAGGACAAAAATATATGTGTGTGTGTGTGTGTGTGTGTGTGTGCTTGTGTGCGTGTGCATATATATGTATGCTTGCATATTTATATTCATGTGTTTGCATGCTTGTGTGTTTGTGTGTGGGATGGTGTTTATGGAGGTTTATCTATGTAGGTACAAGTTTATATATATCTATATCTATATCTATATATATATATATATATATATGCTCAAATAGATGTTTGTATATATATATATATATGTGTGTGTGTGTGTGTGTGTGTGTGTGTGTGTGTGTGTGTGTGTGTGTGTGTGTCTGTGTGTCTGTGTCTCTGTGTGTTTGTGTGTGTGTGTGTGTGTGGGATGGTGTTTATGGAGGTTTATCTATGTAGGTAGAAGTTTATATATATATATATATATGTATATATATATATATATATATATATATATGCTCAAATAAATGTTTGTATATATATATATATATATATACATATATATATACATGCACACACACACACACACACACACACACATATATATATTTATATATATATATATATATATATATATATATATATATGTGAGTGTGTACGTGTCTTTGCGTGTGTACTTATATCTGTATGTGCATATGTATTTACATTTATGAATGCCTAATCATAAAAATAATGATTACACGTATACATATGTGCATGTCTGTATGTGTGTGTGTGTGTGTGTGTGTGTGTGTGTGTGTGTGTGTGTGTGTGTGTGTGTGTGATTACATTTGCTGGTATATGTATATAGAGGTGGACGTATGTTTGTACAAGTATATTCATAAATTCATTTTTTGTGTGCGTGTGTGTGTGTAAGTGTATGTGTTGGTGTATGTGTGTTTATGTGTTTGTTTGTGTGTGTGTATATGTATACATTGATGAATATATATATATATATATACATATATATATATATATATATATATATATACAGATATCAATAT
>CAUZXS010002856.1:72500-97500 GCA_963585895.1 Sepioteuthis lessoniana
GGTGTACTGCAGGAAGACACATTAGCCCCATACATCTTCATCCTCTGTCTAGACTACATGCTTAGAACATCTATCGATAAAATCAAAGAAAATGGTAGCAAGCTAACAAAGAAAAGAAGCAGAAGGTACCCTGCACAAACACTTATTGACACGGATTACGCTGATGACTGAGTGCTTCTGGCAAATACACCTGCCCAAGCCAAAACCCTGCTATGTAGTCTTGAATGAGCAGCTGCAGGCACAGGCCTTCCAGTCAATGCACACAAGATGGAATATATGTGCTTTAATCAAAGAGGCGACATCTCCACACTTAAATGTTAGCTCTGAAACTACTTGACAAGTTCACCTACCAAGGAAGCAGCGTCTCTTTAACTGAGACAGACATCAACATGCAACAGACAAAGGAATGGACAGCTATCAATAGGCTATCAGACATATGGAAGTCAGACCTGACCGATAAAATAAAACGCAATTTCTTCCAAGCAGCAGTTGTATCGATACTGCTGTTTAGAGGTACTACATGGACTCTAACTAAACGTATGGCAAAAAAGCTTGACAGCAACTACACAAGAATGCTGGGAGCAATATTGAACAAGTTGTGGAGGAAGCATTCCACAAAGCAGCTGATATACGGCCACCTACTACCCATCATGAAAACTATCCAAGTTAGACAAACCAGACATGCAGGACACTGCAGGAGAAGTAAGGACGAACTCATAAGTGATGTACTCCTATGGAACCCTTCACACTGATGAACAAAGGCAGGATGACCTCCTAGAACCTACATATAGCAAATCTGTGCCAATACGGGAGGTAGTCCTGATGACCTGCCGGAAGCAATGGACGATAAAGAAGGGTGGCGAGAGATGGTCAGGGTTAGCCATGTTGATGGTGTGACATGATGATAATGATGATGATAATGGGTTTTTCTCTATTTAATCTACTGAGCACTTTTACTTATTATCATACCAACCATTCTAGATTATTTAATGCCAGATCCTGTTTATACATATATCAACATATCTGATTTGGTTTGGTTTAGTTGGGTTTTCTTGACAAATCAACCATGGTTGGTTATTCAATGCCTCATCAGATTTATACATATATACGAAGTGCATGCGATAAGTTTCCAGACTTTTTTCGTATGGGAACTTTTATTGATAGTACACGCATGAAACTCTAGTCCTCTTCAAAGTAATCTCCTCCGGCTGCAATGCACTTGTACCATTCCTACAACTTCTGGAAGGCCCCATCGAAGTCCTCTTATGTGAGCATGTCAATGACTTTTGTCATAGCCTCTTTCATCTCCTCAATTGTCTCATACCAATAGCCTCTGAACTTAGAGAATAAGCAAAAGTCACAGGGGGCAAGGTCTGAACTATAGGGAGGATGAGGAACTGTCTTGATGCCCATCTTGGTCAGATAGACTGTGACAACGATGGGGTTATGGACTGGTGCATTGTCCTGCTGGAAATGTTATTGACCCGATTTGAAGAGTGCTGGCCTCTTCTGATGGAATCTCTTCCTGAAATCCCTTAAAACCTCAACATAGTAACCCTAACCCTTTGGCCAATCAACTCTGGTGTATTGACTTCCTTACTCCTCCCACACCTCTCATCATCCCTCACAGACTCCCTGCCTTCCTTGAATCTCTTATGCCATTCAAAAACTGATGCTCAATTCATGCAAGATGGTCCAAAAGCAGTCTGAAGCATTCCATACGTTTCTGTGGCATTTTTTCCAAGTTTAAAACGGAATTTTATTGCATATTGTTCTTCTAAAGTGTCCTCTCATCCAGATTGCATTTTTGAAATTCACTAGCTGTGACAATCAGGCTATAGTAGGGTGTATTCTAATTCCTGTTTTAGCTGTTCATTTGAACCTGAAATCATAAAAATTGGTCTGTCATCTTATAGTATGTATAGCAATAACATAGTGAATTTTCAAGAGTCTACGACAATTTTAAATGCCCATACAAAAAAAATTACATGCACCTCGTATTGAATATATATGATTTGTAAACACATTTTGTTGATAACATTTTTAAATGAGCCTGAGCTCATTATTTTTGGATGCTGTTGAACGGTTGGTTGTTTGGGTTTTATGGTATATAAACCTTTGTAGTTTACTTAAATCCATTTTTATGAAAATAGTTCTATTTCAAACAATTCAGTTTAGCATAAGTATACAGTTTGAATGTAAAAAACATTCCTATTTCAAGCTATTCAGTTTAGTCAAGCAGTTCTACAGTTAAATGTCAAAAGAGTCTATATTAAACAATTCAGTTTAATATAAGTACTGTTTCAATGTCAAAAACCAGTTCCATTTCAAATAATTCAGTTTAGGATAAGCATGCAGATTAAATGTTAGTATGGTTTAATTGTCAAAAACCTGTCTATTTCAAGCTATTCTGTTTAGTCAAACAATTCAGTTTAGCATAAGTATGCCGTTAGTTCTATTCAACCCATAGATAGGGCCCTATCAGATGCAATCAGGCAGGGCCTGAGTGGACCTTGGAGCAAAGGCAATGAAGGGGTATTCCGCATTACACAAAGCTCCAGCATCACTGAAACCTCACCATCAGATTGTTTAGTGTCATATCTAGGACACTCATGGGGGTGGGTCTTACCCCTCTGTAGAGGTGCAGTCAGTGTATTCTACAGCCCCAGCCAACTGGGCAATGAATGGTTTCAAGTAGTGCTATCTAATATGAATAATTCTACATACTGTTAAGCATTTCTTTGCACTCAGATTATTTATCATCATCATCATGTCGTGCTAAAGGCATGGATATCCTTGACCCTCTCTCGCCACTTCTCCTTATCGTTCATCGCCTCTGGCAGGTCTTAAGGGCTGTATCCTGTATCCTCACATAGCTGCTGGATGTATGTTCGAGCTGGTCGTCCTGCTTTTGCCTGGCTATATGTGGGGGTCCATTGGAGTACATCACTTATGAGCTCGTCCCTGCTTCTCCAGCAGTGACCTGCATGTCTGGTTCGTCTAACTTGGATAGTTTTTGAGATGGGAGGCAGGTGGCCATATAGTTGGTGCCTTGTGAGGTGTTGCCTCCAGAACTTGTTCAATATTGCTCCCAACATTCTTTTGTAATTGCCGTCTAGCTTCTTCTCCAGCTGTTTAGTTAGTGTCCAAGTAGTGCATCCATACAGCAGTATCGATACGACCGCCACTTGGAAGAAACTGCGTTTCATTTTCAAGCAGTCAGTGTATTCTACAGCCCCAGCTGACTAGACAAGAAGGAATACTTGATATCATAGAATTATGAGTAAATCGGTTGAAGCTATAAATATCAATTTCCAGGAAAAATGTGCAACTTTAAACTTTCCTTAGGCAAAATTCACCTCACTTATTAAATGATCCTCGTATTTCGGTATCCATATGTAAATATATTTATATTATCTCTGTCTTTCTTTCTCTCTTTATATATATATATATATAATTCTTTTATGAAGCATGCCAGCTGGGGAGGATTCCATGAACTGTAAATGGCTGGTTGCCATAGTATGTGAGAGATAGACTCTTCGAAAGATTGATGGTTCTAATCAAGGATTATGGTGGGGCCCTTGACTGAACTCATAGAGAGAATAAGTAAACACAATCTATAACAATTTGTAATTCGACAATCAAATATAGATTGCAAATATAGGCTTCCATGTGTGAGGCACTGGGTGTATGAGAGGAGGTGCTGGAGGGGATTTTTATCTAAACGTATCATCAATAATTCTTTATTGGTCCCATTAATCTGCTCAGCCAACAAATCTTAGCTTAGAATAAGAATTGATCACTGAGTGCTGGAGATGCAAAATTATATGAAGGTGAAAATAGAAATTATTATGCCAGATCCTGTGTGTTATATGACACACTGATGCCTATATAATGGTCATATTGTGTAATATATGTATTGTTTTTTTTTTTTAATTAGATTTTTTTAGTCTTTCAAATTACTGATTACTTGTATCTCTGGAAACCCTGTGTCAAGGCATAGAATCCACCAACTGCATCCACTACAGATGGGTAAGATCCCTTCCGTAAGAAATGTTGGTCTTGGGTATGACACTAAACTGAATCTAACGGTTTGACTTCAGTTTTAGAACTTTGGGGAATGTGGAGTATCCACTCATTGCCATTACTCCCAGATCCACTCTTAGCTGAAGTGGTAATACCTGTTTAGGTTAGTTTGGTTAGGTTGGATTTAATGGCATATCAACCATTGTAGGTTATTTATTGCAAAATCCTCTTTGTACATATATATTAAATATATATGATTTGTAAACACATTTTGTAGATAACATTCTAAAATGAACCTGAGCTCTTTTTCGCACTCTGGTAAATGGTTTCAAGTATTGCAATATAATAGTCACAATTTAACATCAGTCATTTGTTTGCGCACAGTTTGTTCTGCTTGATCCATAGATAGGGCCCCTTATCAGGTACTACCACTCTGAGTCAGAGTGGACCTGGGAGCAATGGCAATGAAGGGATACTCCACATTCCCTATATCTCCAAGACTGGAGCCTCACCATCTGATTGTTTAGTGTCATATCCTGGACACTTGCTGAGACAGTTTTATTCCTCTGCAGAGATGCAGTCGTAGCATTCTACAGTTCCAGCAGACTAGGTTTATACCTCTTAGTACCATTTCGTGGTTAAATAGATCTGTTTAAGATTATTTGATCGAACCATGTTCCAAAAAACTCCTACAAAACAGTTACACAAAAATATATATATATATTAACATGATTCTCTTACCTCTAGGCATAAAATAACCCTATATGAGTTGATATGCTGTAAAAATCAATCAATCAATTAATCATATTTCTAGCTTAACCATATTTACCAACCCCTCTCCTTGGGCAGAATATGACACAAGGTCAGTTTTTAAGTGGAGTTTAACAGGTTTGAATTCAGAGTTGTCCTTCTCCTAGACTAGTTGTCTATTGAATTGCGAGGCATACTCCTCTTTTGAGGGTGTGTCCACCGATCACCGAATAGTCACAGCGAAAATACGGTTAAGCCTACGAAAAAACGCCAAACGAACAGCGACCACCAAACACTATGACTGGGCCCTATTAAACAACAAAGATGTCAGAGATAAATACGTATTAGAATTGAGAAACAGATTCGAAACACTACAAGAAAAGACGGAAAAAAGTACACCAAACGACGAATACGAAAATTTCGTCAATGCACACCTTGAGGCAGCAGCAAAATACATTCCAACAAAAATTAAAACTAAATATAGAGTCCCATGGGAAACCTTAGCGGTGAGAGAAAAACGTGCACTAGTGAAAACAGCCTCCAAAAACTATCGAAAAAACCCAACAAACACAAATGCCTTAAAACTAAAAACGGCACAAAATCAATTAGCAGGCATATATATAAAGGAACAGACAGAATACATTCAAAATCAGATAGATAAGATCAGAGACTCGGTAGAAGATAGACAATCTAGAATTGCCTGGCAAACAATAAACGAAGTGAGCAGAAGAAAGAGCACAGCCAAAGCAAAACTTAAAGCAGCAAACCAACAAGAAAGAATAAAACTGTGGAAACAGCACTTCGAAAACTTACTTGGAAACCCACCAAAAATAACGCATGAACCAATCACCAGAATAATTAGCAAACAATTAGACATTAAACTTGGACCGTTCACACAAGGAGAACTCGACTCGGTTCTCAGAAAAATTAAAAATAGGAAAGCTGCAGGACTGGACGAAATTCCCCCGGAAGTATGGAAGACCAGACAATTCGACGACATACTGCTCCGACACTGCAACGCAGTATACAATCAAAATCCGATAGATAGATGGACGAAGGGATGCATACTCCCCTTCCCTAAAAAGGGGGACCTCGGATTAGCCAAAAACTACCGAGGCATAACACTTACATCCATAGCTGCCAAAATCTACAATGCCCTACTACGAAACCGCATAGAACCCAAAATCGACAACATACTTAGAAAAAACCAAAATGGCTTCCGAAGAAATAGATCTACGACCTCACAAATACTAACCATCCGCAGAATCCTTGAAGGTGTACGGGCAAAGAACCTACAAGCGACATTAATATTTGTCGACTTTACCAAGGCTTTCGACTCCATTCACAGAGGAAAGATGGAACAAATCCTACTAGCGTACGGCATACCTAAAGAAACCGTAGCGGCAATAACGATTCTCTATAGAAACACTAAAGTAAAAGTACGACCACCAGATGGAGACACAGAATACTTCGACATTGTAGCAGGAGTACTACAAGGGGACACGCTGGCTCCGTATCTCTTTATCATTTGTCTAGACTACGTACTTAGAACATCGATTGACAAAATCAAAGAGAATGGCTTCGAACTGACGAAGAAAAGAAGCAGAAGATATCCCGCAACAACAATTACCGACGCCGACTACGCCGATGACATAGCGATACTGGCAAATACACCTGACCAAGCCGAAACACTTCTGCATAGCCTGGAACGAGCAGCAGCAAGCATAGGCCTCCATGTTAATGCACACAAAACGGAATATATGTGCTATAACCAAACGGGGGACATCTCCACTCTAGAAGGAACCCCTCTTAAACTAGTAGACAAATTCACGTACCTAGGAAGCAGCGTCGAATCAACCGAAAAGGACATCGAAACGAGGTTAACGAAAGCATGGACAGCTATCAATAGGCTATCGACTATATGGAAGTCGGACCTGACCGATAAAATGAAACGCAGTTTCTTCCAGGCAGCGGTCACATCGATACTGCTATATGGATGCACTACATGGACGCTAACAAGACGGCTCGAGAAGAAACTAGATGGCAATTACACAAGAATGCTGCGTGCAATCCTCAACAAGTCCTGGCAGCGGCACCCCACAAGACACCAACTGTACGGCCACCTGCCCCCTATCACGAAATCTATTCAAGTTAGGCGAACCAGACATGCAGGACATTGCTGGAGAAGCAGAGATGAACTCATAAGAGATGTACTCTTATGGATCCCCACACACGGCCGCGCAAAAGCAGGACGACCAGCACGAACGTACATTCAGCAGCTGTGTGAGGATACAGGATGTTGTCCTGAAGACCTGCCTAGGGCGATGAACGATAGGGAGGAGTGGCGAGAGAGGGTCAGGGATATCCGTGCTGCCAGCACGATATGATGATGATGATGATTAGTGCTATGTGAAATGCAATCAGCCTGGTCCAGGATTTGAACTTGTGTTGCCGTGTCCATTTCCTACGACGATAACCATTACAACATATTTCTAGCTTAACTCTGATATATATTAGCCCAGTTGGCTGAGGTGTAGAATATGCAGACTGTATCTTTGCAAAAGGGTAACACGTCCCCAACAATTCTCTCTGATATGACTCTGATGGTGAGGCTTCAGTCCTGGAGCTTTGGGGATGTAGAGTACCCCTTCATTGACATTATTCCCTTGTCTGGTCTGACTCAAAGTGGTAGTACCTGTTAGAACTATTTAGCAGTTTAACTGTGTGCAAACAAATGACTAATGTTAAATTGAAATGTCAGTTTTATATATAACAACTTGAAACCATTTAACTATGTTCAAACAAATGAGTTCTTGCATGCTTAAAATGTTAACCAACAAAATAGATCTTTACAAATCATACTAATATTAATATATATATATATATATATATATATATATATATAAACAGGATTTGTAATCAAATAACCTACAATGATTGATAAGTCATAAAACCTAAGCAACCAACCAACCAACCTGATGAATATGTGACATTGACCATTATATATTGGTCAGGTTTAGGTTAGGTAATTTAGTTTAATGTTATATCAACCCTATTGGGCTATCCAATGCTAAACCCTGCTTATACATGTATATGACTGTAGATATGAGTTTGCCATTAACTTTTTTAAATATGAGTTAGATCTTATTTGTTTGCACTCAGTTAAATGGCTTTAAGTAACGTTGTTTAAAATTAGTAATTCAATTCATCTTGTATTCTGATTTGATTTAATATTAATCATTTGGTTTGGTTGGTTTGGTTGTTAGGGTTTTATGGCATATCAACCTTTGTTGTTTACTTAATGCCAAATCCATTTTTATGAAAATAGTTCTATTTCAAACAATTCAGTTTAGCATAAGTACACAGTTTGAATGTAAAAAACATTCCTATTTCAAGCTATTCAGTTTAGTCAAGCAGTTCTACAGTTAAATGTCAAAAGAGTCTATATTAAACAATTCAGTTTAATATAAGTACTGTTTCAATGTCAAAAACCAGTTCTATTTCAAATAATTCAGTTTAGGATAAGCATGCAGATTAAATGTTAGTATGGTTTAATTGTCAAAAACCTGTCTATTTCAAGCTATTCTGTTTAGTCAAACAATTCAGTAAGTACAGTTTTAATGTCAAAAAACAGTTCCATTTCAAATAATTCAGTTTAGCATAAGCACGCAGTAAGTATGGTTTAATTGTCAAAAACATGTCTGTTTCAAGCTTATCTAGGACACTCATTGGGTGGAGGGCTTACTCCTCTGCAAAGGGGCAGTCAGTGTATTCTACAACCCCAGCTGACTGGGCAATATTAATCATTTGTTTTTCCACAGTTAATAATATTAACTATTTGTTTGAACACAGTTAAATATTATTTCTAACAAAAAAAAAATTCCATTTGATATTAATCATTTGTTTACACTCACTAGTTTCAAGTATTGCTATCTGATACTAATTATTTTTATTTGTTATTAATCATTCGTCAACATATTTAAATGCTTTCAAGTATAACTGATGAAATAGTTCTATTTGGCCCATTGATGAGACTAACTTTCTGAGAAGAGTCGACCTCGGATTAATGGCAATTCTACATCCTCCAAAACTCCAAGACTGGAGACTAAACATCAGATGTTTTAGTGCCATACACTGGACACACATTGGGTGGGGATATCATACTCCTCTGCAAGGGTGCAGTCAACATATTCTACAGCGAAAATGGAAGTATAATTATCCTGATGTGCAATAAGATATTGTTTTTTTTATAAGAGTTTTTATTTTCACTTTTCAAATCTAGTCTTATTAAAATTTTGGTCAAAATCTGAGATAAAGAGAACCAAAGAAAGAAAGAAAGAAAGAAAGAAAGAAAGAAAGAAATAATGAAAGAAAAAAGAAAGAAAGAAAGAAAGAAGGTTAGAGAGTAAAAGAAAGAAAGAAAAGGCAAGAAGGCAAGTGAAAGAAAGAAAGAAAGAAAGATAGAAAGAAAGCAATGAAAAGAAATAAAGAAAGAAACAGACAGAAACAAAGAGACAAAAAGCAAAAAGGCAAGCAATGAAAAGAAAAAGTTTAGAAAGGGACAAAAAAGTTAAGAAAAAAAAGTCTGTCACCTATCCAATGGTGTCGTAATTCTAAAAAATAGATTTTCATGCGTAACATTTGGTTAGACATCAAAGTCACTGGGTGCAAAATCAAAGAAGTTTACATGCAGACCTGCCGCTGATCGATGATGGCCATTTTACAGAAGGTCATCACACACCTCCCCCCGACACACACACATACACACACACACACACATATATATATATATACAGAATGGAATCTGACGGAATGAAGAAAATAAAAAACAAAGTAATCTAAAAGTGATGATTTTTTTTTAAAGGAAAGTCAATGTTAAAACATGGCGATTTTATAAACCTTCATCAGCACCTTAAGCTGGTTTAACAAGTGTTGCTCAAATAACGATGGATACTTCAATAAAATAGAATAACAGGGTTTAGTTTGGTTGCTTTGTTTAATGGCATATCAACCTTTGTAGGTTATTTAATGCCAAAACCATTCTCCTAGAAGAACAGTAGAGTTACAATTTAACCTATAGCTGGGAGAATAAGGGGGTTCAAACCTTTCCCAAGGGTATTTGCCCGAAAGTGAACGTAAAAGAACGGCTGGAGCACGAACTCGCTTACTACAATTCCACAGTCTATCACTTTAACCATTACACCATGAGGACACCCCCCACCAAAATAACAGGGAAACATATATACATATATATATATATATATATATTAAAAGAAAGATCATATAACCATTTAATCATTAACTCAGTGTTCTTTTTTGAAAAACTCTCATGTGATAGGCAGAGGCAATGATGTTTAAATGTATGGAACTTCTCGGAGATAAAACAGATTGAAAGATAATAAAAGCCAAAATTTGTCAAAACATGCCTAAAAAAGAGAAGAGAAGAAAGGAGGGAAAAGAAAAGAAAAAGAAAAAGAAAAAGAAGAAAGAAAAAAGAAAAGAAAAGAAAGATATAAAGAAGAAGAGAAAGAAAAAAAAAGAAAAAAGTACTAAAACCGAAATGTTTTAACATAAACTTTCCATTATAAATCAATTCATCACTTTTGAATTTCTTAGTTTTTCTATTTTCTTCATATATATATATATATATATATATATATGTATATATATATATATATATATATATATATATATATATGTGTGTGTGTGTGTGTGTCATTCAAAATATATTTGACTGTATCTAGATTTTAGATTTGTTGCACACTTTTCACATTTGTATAAACCTGCACAAAAATTAAGACATTAACATGAACTATTTTTCATAGTTTTATAAGAATTGTTTGGGTGTTGTGACAACGAAAATATTCAATGATGGCTCTTCCCTCAGGGTGAGGCTTAGAATTATTTGAACAACCCTCGTACAATATATATATATATATATTAGTAGCATTTAAACAAAATCAGTATTGTTTTAGTAAATGTGCTCGATATTCAGAATAGAGTCTCATAACATAACTGTTTAAAATCAAAAAAAAGAATTAAATAATTATAAATAATTGTTCTTAAATTTGGCACAATATATATATATATATATATTTACTAAAATGTGAACAAACAAGATATTTAAAGGATAGATACATACTTTGAATATAATTTTTTCTCCTACTTTCAAATTTTGGCCCATTCAGCTCGGACTACAGTATACACCGACTGCATCAATGCAGAGGGGTAAGACTCTACCACAAGTCTCCTGGATATGGCGCTAAATTATCTGATGGTGAGGCTTAAGTAATGCTGGAGCTTTGGAGAATGCAGAGTACCACTTTATTATCGCTGGTTACAGGTGTAAATACAGTAAATTTCAAACAATTCACTTTAGCATGATTATAAGTTTAATTCTATTTGACCCATAGATAGGATCTAATCAGGTGCTACTACTCCTGGCCAGAGTGGACCTGGTAGTGATGGCAATGAAGGTTTGGTTTGGTTTGGGTTCCTTGTTTAATGGCATATCAACCTTTGTAGGTTATTTAATGCCAAAGCCATCCTTCTAGAAGAACAGTAGTGGTACTATTTAACCCATAACTGGGAGGATTAGGGGGTTCATACCTTTCCCAAGGGTATTTGCCTGAAAGTGAACTTAATAGTATGACTGGAGTATGAACTAGCTTACTACAATTCTGCAATCCATCACTTTAACCATTACACCATGAAGACACCGACCTGGCAATGAAGGGATACTCCACATTCCCAGAAGCTCAACCATCACTGGAACCTCACCATCAGATTATTTATTGTCATATCTAGGACATTCGTTGGGAGAGTCTTTCTCCTCTGTAGAAAGACAGTCGTGTGTATCAGACAGCCCCGGCCAACTGGGTCATCATCTGACTGAGTGTAAACAAAAAACTGCATTTAAACCAATGACCATGTGTAAACAAAAGACTGTTAAACTTAATTGTTTGAAATTAAGTGAAACCATTTAACTGTGTGCAAAAAAAAATGAGCTCAGGCTTGTTTAAAAATGTTATCAAAAAAATATGTTTAGAAATTACATGTTATTTCAGGTTCAAATGAACAGCTACAGGAGCAATTAAAATACACCCTACTAAAGCCTGATTGTCAAAACTGGTGAATTTCAAAAATGCAATCTAGACGTGAGGACACTTTAGAAGAAAGATATGCAATAAATTGTTTTAAACTCGGGAAAAAGGCCACAGAAACGTATGGAATGCTTCAGAGTGCTTTTGGAGCATTTTGCACAAATCAGGCATCAGTTTTTGAGTGGCATAAGAGATTCAAGGAAGGCAGGGAGTCTGTGAGGGATGATGAGAGGTGTGGGAGGAGTAAGGAAGTCAATAGACCCGATTTGATTTGCGAAAGGGTTACTATGTTTTAAGGGAGTTCAGGAAGAGATTCCTAGCAAAGAGGCCAGCACTCTTCAAATTGGGTCAGTGGCATTTCCACCAGGACAATGCACCAGTCCACAACTCTATCCTTGTCACAGACTATTTGACCAAGATGGGCATCAAGACAGTTCCTCACTTTCTCTATAGTCCAGACCTTGCTCCCTGTGACTTTTGGTTATTCCCTAAGCTCAGAGGCTGCCGTTATGTGATAATTGAGGAGATGAAAGAGGCTGTGACAAAGGTCATTGACATGCTCACACAAGAGGACTCCCATGGGGCCTTCCAGAAGTTGTTGGAACGGTACAACAAGTGCATTGCAGCCAGAGGCTATTTCAAGGAGGTGGGCACAAAACCCTTGGCTTCTAAATTTCAGTTTTAAATATTTGTTAGTTGAATAACTTTTCTAAAATGTTATGCATAAAATTACTCTAATCTTTCATTAAATGGATGTTATTGAGTTATATAGACATAAAATAAATGAAGAGGCATAACACTTTCTTTACAAAAATATAACTCTCTCATCTTTATTTCTGGTAAGTTTGAAACTTCATTAGACATGAAAGAGAGATACAGGGAGATGGAGACGGAAGGATAACAGCTATTGAGCTAAAACTTCTTCTTAGCCGTATTGTGCCATACTCAAGGCCTTGACAAGAAGTACTCAACCGGGGGTCACCAATGGGCTGCTGTATCCCGGATGCCCAGTCACTAGTTGGCACTCTCCAGACCTCTTGCCTGCCTGAGACTTTTCTGTCAACTGTGAGACTGCACGATTGACCGTTACTCTGTGTGTACCTGAGTATATATAATTTCATAATGCCATGCATTTCCTGTTGTCAACACACATGAGCTGCTTCCACTTGTTTATCCAATTGCACCCTATGTTGACAGCTCTGTCAAAAGTCAATACGCAACAATTGGGATTTCAATTATCAGATTTTTACCCTCTTTGGCTTTACCTTATACAGCTCTCCAAAATCTATCAACTGTGTTTGTTGCTCCTCATGAAAATCATTTGATTTTCTTTTTGTTTTTTTTTTTTGCTTCATTGGTCTTGGTCTCGTTTAGTTTCTTTATTTAATGGCATCTAAACTTTCATGGGTTATTTAATACCAAAGCCATCATTGTAGTAGAGCAGCAGTGATACTATTAAACCATGGAAGGATAATGGAGTTCTTGATTTCTTTCTTTATTCAATGGCATATCAACTTTTATGGGTCATTATATGCCAAAGCGATCCTTATGGAAGAACAGCAGGGATACTATTTAACCCATAGCCTGGGTGAATAATGGAGTTCTTGGTTTCTTTCTTTATTTAATGGCATATCAACCATGATGGGTTATTTAAAGCTAAAGATATCCTTGTAGAAAAACAACAGTGATGCTATTTAACCCATAACTAGGAGGTTTAGAGAATTCTTGGTTTCATTTTTAATGGCATATCAACCTTCGTGGCTTATTTAATATCAAAGCCCTCCTTGTAGATAATCAATAGTTATGCTACTTAACTCATAGTCGGTAAGATGAGGGAGATTTTGGTTTCTTTTACCTATCTAATGGCATATAAACTTTCATGGGTTATCTAATTCCAAAGCCATCCTTGTATAACTGCAATGATGCAATTTAACCCATAGCTGGTGGGATAAGAGAGATCATCCCTTTCAACAAGGTTTTTCTTAACTTTCCGAAAAATGAACATATTTGCAGAACTGAAATTTAAACTTGTTTACTTCAAGGCTGCAGTCCAGAACTTTGTCATTTTGCCACAGAGGACTCCTCTTATCAGGGGAGTGTCCTTGTGGTGTAATGGTTAAAGCGATGGACTGCGGAATTATAGTACGTGAGCTCGTACTCCAGTCGCACTATTACGTTCACTTTCGGGCAAATACCTTTGGGAAAGGTATGAACCCCCTTATCCTCCCTGCTATGGGTTAAATAGTACCCTTACTCTTCTTCTAGGAGAATGGGTTTGACATTAAATAACCTATGCCATTAAACAAAGAAACCAATCCTCTTATCAGCTGGCTTTAGTTTCTTTGTTTTCATCACATATCAACCTTACTAGAAGGGGATCATGTGGCTTTGATGGGCCAGAAATTAATAACACAAAGAAATGTAAGGTCTACAGAGGTGTATATTTACAGATAACTGGCTCATTGGCCAAGTGGGTTGAGTGTTCACTAATGATCTGGGAAACCTGTGTTCAATCCCAGGTCACGTTATACCAAAGACTTTAAAAATGGTAATTGATACCTCCTTGCTTAACACTCAGCAATATAAGGTATGTATCAAGAGTAGTGGAGCAATCCAAGGAAAGCAGTAGCACCCTCCCCTATACCTCGGTGTGGTAGCTAATGAAAAGGGGGGCTTCGGGTCACCCTTGACTACGGTCGCCAACTATACAGACAGTAACACTTACTGGTAACACTCACTTGCCTCATTTATCAAGCCAGTCCCTATTTATAGTGTTGGGGAGGGGCCGTGAAGTGATGTCATGGGGTCTATCACCGTAACAGGGGATTCATACCTTTCCCAAGAGTATTAGTCCAAAAGTGAACGTAAAAGCACAACTGGAGTTAGAACCTGCATCGTATGATGTCACAGTCAAGCACGTCAACCACTACACATTGACTTCCCATCTACAACTTGGAACATAGTCTTGGAATCCAATAAGCATTCATTTGCCATATAAATATAAACAGGCAAAGAATCCTAAGTTTAAATAATTCTTGATTATTGCTGTTTAGTAAAATGATATTTCTAGTACCATAAGAGAATGTTTTTTTATCCAGGTCCTTTCTCCAGTTCAAAGACAATTTTGAAGTGGAGAAAAGCTGGTTTGAATTCATAGTTTTCCTTCTCTTAGATTGGTTGCCATACCAAAGGTAGATTGCTTTGTCTGCCTTACTGTTTATCAATACAGGAGAACAGTCTCTCTCTCTCTCTCTCTCTCTTTCTTTTTCTCTCTCTCTCTCTATATATATATATTTACCAACCCCTCCACTCGGGCAGGATATGACATAAGGTCAATTTTTAAGTGGGGTTTAACAGGTTTTAATTCATAGTTTTCCTTTTCTTAGACTGGTTGCTCAACCATTGATAAAGAACTCAATCTGCTCTACTATTTACCCTTTGCAGTGTGGGTGGGGAAGAGATGGATTTATACCTTTTCAAAGGGCATTAGTGCAAATGGAAATGCAAACTGCATTATTCAGGATTAACACTCAATATCATAGTGAAGGGGTTGGATAATAACATACATCAAGGCTGCACAACTATTTCTTGAAATATTTAAAAAACAGTAGGCATTCTGAAAAGACCTTTGAGTAATAAATGATTGGTGAATGAATTTTCCTACACCTTTTTTTTCTGGAACCCTTATTTCCAGATACTTGCAAGAATATATATATATATATATATATATATATATATATTGGTGCAAAATGTGTAGTAATAGATTAGTTTTTTTGATGGGTGCTACTGTATTAGGGTAAGGAATGAGAATCCAATCTTTACTTATTTACTTATTTATTTATTCATGTGAGGGCAGCATTTCAGGATTAGCTGTGCAATGCCTTATGGGTTTTGGGGAGTATTTTTAGGGTTTTTCTTTTCACCTTGTTCCTGACTGATGAACCTGTGCACAATTGTGATTGGCACTTCATCCGGTACTTGTCTCTTACTCTCTTACAACATTTATTGTGAATTATTGACATTCTGACTGCCCAAGAAACATTTTTAGACGTGTTCGTTTTTTTTTCCTTTTTTTTTTTCTTTTTTTTACAGCTCGGGTCATTTTTCCATTTGTTGTTGTTGTATATCATAGTTGTTTGCCCATTTATTTATTTCTGCATTTTGATGCATTCATTTCTTACCTATTTTTTTCTTTTTTTTCTTTTGTCCTTTTGTTCTTTTTCTTTTTCTTTAGCCCCTGTTTATCTTGTCGGGTCAGCACATTTGGACAAAGGAGATGTATTTTTTATCCCCCACTTTTTTTTTTCTTCTCAAAAGGCTTTTTCTGTTCTTCTGTGCTGACCGAAGCTTATGCCATTCCAAACATAAAAGACAACTGGTCATTCCACATAAAGACTGACAGAGCATTTAAAAAAAACCCCGGAAAAAAAAAAACCAGTAAAATAATTACAAATAAAAAATGGGATGTTTAATATGTAGGTGTGTCAGAAAAACAATAACCGAAAAAGAAAAACAGAAGAAGAAGAAACGTGTAAGAAAATGAAAGAAAAGCAAGAATACACCAAAAAGGAGGAAAAAAATGATCAGGTACAAAGGAAAAAGAAAGAAACATATGAAGGACAAGCAAACAAATGGACAAAGAAGGAAAGATGGATGAAAGCAACGAAAGAAAAGATAAGTGAGAGAAAGAAAAAATGAAAAAAAAGGAAAGAAAAAGGGGAAAACGAAAAGAGGCAGCGGAAAAAGAAAATAAATAAATAAATAAATAAATAATAGATTAAAACAAAATAATGCACAAGAAAGAAAGAAAGAAAGAAAGAAGAAAGAAAGAAAGCAAGAAAGAAAGAAAGCAAGCAAGAAAGAAAGCAAGCAAGAAAGAAATAAAGAAAGCAAGAAAGAAAGAAAGAAAGAAAGCAAGCAAGAAAGAAAGAAAGCAAGCAAGAAAGAAAGAAAGAAAGCAAGAAAGAAAGAAATAAAGCAAGCAAGAAAGAAAGAAAGAAACAAGCAAGAAAGAAAGAAAGCAAGCAAGAAAGAAAGAAAGAAAGAAAGAAAGCAAGAAAGAAAGAAAGAAAGCAAGAAAAAAAGAAAGAAACAAGCAAGAAAGAAAGAAAGCAAGGAAGAAAGAAAGAAAGAAAGAAAGAAAGAAGAGTGTTTTAGATGACAGTCTAGATAAATGGTAGTAGAAAAAATGAGTATCTAAGAAAAAAAATGTGAAAAGGGGACAAATAAAGAATAAAAGGAAACCAGAAGAAAAAGAAATGGAAGAATGCGGAAAAACATAAAATAAACCTCAAGAAGATGAAAGAAAGAAAGAAAGAAAGAAAGAAAGAAAGAAAGAAAGAAGAAACAAAAAGTAAAGAAAATAGAAAGTATAAAATAAAAAAATAAGCAAGAAAGGATTATTTAGATGACAATTTAGAAAGATGAAATTAGTGAAAGAGAAAAATAGATAAAAAAAGCAAGAAAAAATTAAAAAACACTGACAGAATAATTATAATTATTTACTAAGCTTTGTATGAGGCACCTTGTGAGATTCAAACTTACTAGTAATAGCTTACTAGTAAAGTTTACAATTACATCACACAAGGTGCCTAGACTGAATAGTTGTAAGAGCTTGAAATGTTTTCAAAGCTTTAATATGAAGAAACTATGTGCATATTAAACTTCATTAACCAATGAAATGTCAGAGAAGATGAATGAATAGAAGCTGGCTTTCACTTTCACTTTCACTTTCAATGTATTTTATGTCTGGTTGTATAATGAAACAATCTGATTTGCTAGTTTTGCACTAGTTTATTTTGCTGAATGATACAAAAAATTGCAGCCAAATCCTGTGAATCACTTATGTCTGTGATTTTTCCTTAAAACGCAATGAAGAAAATTTAGATATGCTTATACACTCTGCCAATAGTGACACTTCTCCAACATGGTCATTGGATTTTTACAAGGAGGTGCATTAACACCATATCTGTTTATACTCTGCTTAGATTATATACTACAAACATCAATAGATCAATGGATATAAAAGAAAATGATTCCACATTGAAAAAAGACAAAACACAGACATTATTTAGCAGAAACTATAAAAGATGCAGACTATGCAGAGGATCTAGCACTTCTTGCAAATTCACCTACCCAAGGTGAATCCCGACTGCATAGAATGAAGCAAGCAGCAAGAGGTATTAGCCTTTATGTGAATGCAGATAAAACAGAGTTCATGTGTTTTACACAAGAAGGATCCATCTCTACTGAAATTAGAAGACCAGGTCACATATTTCAGCAGCAATATCTGATCTACTGAAAACGAGGTCAATATAAGCATAGAGAGGACATGGACTCCTCTTGACAGGTTGACAATCATGTAGAAATCTGATCTCTGATTAAATTAAACAGGATTTCTTCAATCTGTGTCAATGCCAGTACTACTATATTGTAGCACCACAGGGACTCTAATAAAACAATTAGAGGAAAATCTAAGTACTTGAAGCAACACAATAACGCTATGTGCTGTTGTAAACAAATCCAGGAAGCAACATACTGCAAAACAACAACTTGTTGGCCACTTAACTCTATATCACAAAACATCCAAGTAAGACAAGCAAGATGTTCTCCCATAGACATACTAGTGCTTGTCATCCAGCAAAGACTAAGGTATATTTTCTCTGTGCGAACACTGGATACCGTCTGGAGGACCTGACAAGAATGATGAACAATAGAGACAGTTGAAGAGAGAAAGTGAGTACAAATATAAAGGAAGTGTGATTCGTATCATGGTTATCAACATAGGAAAAGGAAACTGTGACTTGATTGTTGTATACTACGGCTGTGTCTTGATGAACAATGAGGAACACGTATATATAAAGATATAAGATTATATTTTCATTCTTGACGATGATACATGTGTGGAGCAGAAGAGCAATCGCAGAGAGTTTGCACACACGAAGGGGTTGTCACGAGTCAAAAGAGCCAGTGAACAACTGACTTTAGCCAAAATTCGGGAACTTATATAGTCTACAACTCCCATGTGACCTGCAGCAAATCTTCTTTTTCATTGGTTATGGTTATGCCTATGTCTAACTTCTTTGTTTTCCATTGGTTACAGTTCACATCCATGTGTTGCTTGTTCCCCATTGGCTACTTGCCCAAAGACACTTACTGTGTGTTTCCCGGTAGCCACTTCTATGGGCGGATGTATCAGCCACCATTTGCTGAGTTCAACCACGTCCATAGGTTAAGGTGATATTCTGATAATCACTTTGTTGATATTTTCTTTTGCTGGATGAAGCTGTCAACAACATCCGCCAATACAACAACACCTGCAGGACATGGTGACATTCCGGTAATCACCCCGATCTTATCAATGTATCTGTCAACAACATCCGCAGTGTTCAATACCTGCAAGTCATGTTAATATATTACATGACTTCAAATCCTGATAGAAAAGGTATGAATTTTTTGCCTTGTTTAGACAACTAATCTGCGAGAAAGAAACCTCTGAATTCATTTCACTTAAAATTGACCTAGCATTACATCCTGCCTATGGTGGAGGGATTGGGTAAATATATACTTCTGCTCTGTCTCTTATATATATATATATATATACATTTTTATAATATTTGTTTATATATATATATATATATATGGTGGTTCTCTAAATGTTGCATATTGACCTTCGACCCAGCCAAGCTGTCAAAATAGGAAATGCACCTGTGTAAATAACAGGTGCATCCGGTTGAGAAATATCAGGATATAACCTTGACCGTGGATGGTTTAAATTGAGTGCGAAATTGTGACGCTCAAAGGAAGAAGAGGGGGCATAAAATTATTATATAACTCAGTGCACAGGAAGTTCAATCAGTTGGAGAGAAGATGTTGGAATGAGGACCATGTCCCAGAGAGGCTGAGCCCCCAGGCCCCCGGTTGAGCAGCACAGGAGAACGGGAAAGAAACACTGTTAGGGCCATAAGAGTGGGGGTCAATATGTTGCAGTCTTTGTTCGGTCTCCAACTCCCTCTCACACACAACCCTTTCAAATAAAGCAGGGGTATATTTTTCTACAGAATTGTGTCGTTCGTCTTTATTGTGTTGAATATGTTTCTGCATGCATATGTATTATGTGACTATACAACATAAAATCAGTGGACAAGTTCATGCTCCTCGGTATCTGTGTCCACTGAAAATGACATGAATATGCGACTAGCGAAGGCGTAAACTGCAATCGATAGGTTATCAATCTCAACTGCTCAAGAATGCTCCGAACTATTTTGAACAAATTCTAGAAGCAACATCTCATGAAACAGCTGTTGTACAACCACTTACCTCCCATCTCTAAAACCATTCAAATACATGTGGGACACTGCTGGAGAATCAAGGGAAAACTCACAAATGACATTCTCCTTCGGACCCCTTCACACAGACATGCCAGTATAGGCCAATCAACAAGAACTTACTTATAACAGCTCTCAGCAGACACTGGACATAGTCTAGAAGACCTGTCGGAAGCTGTGTATGATAGAGACAAATGGCAAAAAAGAGTCAGGGAAATACGTGCAAGTAGTGCAACATGATGATGATGATATATATATATATATATATATATAAATTTAAATGAGTCGTGTCAGTTTGGGTTTGTTTTTATCAACTTATAACTCAGGAAAAAGATGTCATTGAGCATTAAAATCACAAATAGCCTTTAATATCTAGATATTAAGGAAAAATACAAAATTTAGTTTTTGATTTTTTACTGATTAAATGATATAATTTAATAATCAAAAATCAGTCAATTTGCGGAACTCTGTTTTATCTTCATTAAGAAGAAGTAGGAGCTTTTCAGTTCTTCTAAAGACCCGCCATGTTTGAATATCACACAGATTCCAACGGCAAAATTGTCGCAGAAGCGACAGTCAGAAATTTAGATCAGATAATGACTTACCTTATTGTCACCATAAAGAGCTCGTCTTTGTCTGGTGTGTGGAGTGTTAATGCAAGGATAAAACTAGTATGCACCAGCACAGCAATATTTATGCATATTGACCACGTGTGACCAGCATGCTTTGCCAACTATAAAAGAAAGGCATTGTGAGGGCTGGGAAACTCTTTTGCTCCTGAGGTATAGAGATTAATTGTAAAGAAGGGGTCGTTGGTGAATAATTTGAAAGACGGTCGGATATGGTGTAGCCCGGAGGAGGGTTCAGTAAGTAACTGAGTTCCACGGACGGATTGCCTCTCTTTAGCGTGGCTCTGTTGGTTTTTGTGTTTTTTGGTTTGTTTGTTTTTTTTTGCTTCCCTTTCTCTTTTTACGCTTCAAAAATTTGAATTTAATACTTTTTAGAAAATCATTGCTTTGTAATTTAGTACTAATTATCCCCCAAAAATTCTTGATTTTTAAAAGAATAAAAAATAATGATTTCTTTTTTAAAATTTCAAATGTAAACAAAAAAATTTTATATGTAAAATTTTACATTTTTACTATTGAGCTTTTTTATTGTTAGGACCCATTTAGCTCAGTCAACTGAAGTTGTAAATACACTGACTGCATCTCTCCCAAGGGGTAAGACAACCCCCAGCCAACGAATGTCATGGAAATGACACTAAACAATCTAATGGTAAGGTGCTAGTAATACTGGAGCATTAAGGAATGCAGAGTACTCCTTCATTGCCATCGCTCCCTGATCCACTCTGATCCAGAGTAGTAGCACTTGATAGGGTCCTATGTATGGGCCAAATAGAACAGTTTGACGTTTAAACTCAGTACAAACAAATGAATAATGTTCAATTGAATTGTTTGAAATAGAACTGTTTAATCATTTAACTGTGTGTAAACAAATGACTGAGGTTTAATTAAATTGTTAGTGTTAAATAGCAATATTTGTAACCACTTCACTGTTTGCAACGAAATGATTAATATTGAATAGAATTATAAGTGTTTGGTAGCAATAATTGAAACTGTTTTACTATGTAGAAACAGTAGCAATACTAGTGTGCAAACAAATTCGTTCATTTAAAAAAGAAATTACCGACAAACTAACTTCTTACATGTCATATAAATCTACTTAAATGTGTGCAAACAAATGACTGACGATAAATTTTTACTGTTACATAGCAAAAGTTGAAACCATTTAACTGTGTGCAAACAAAAAATTAACAGTAAATAGAATTATTCATATCAGATAGAAATACTTGAAACCATTTAACTGTGTGCAAATAAAATGAGTTCAGTCTTGTTATTAACAAAATATTTGCAAATCATATATAAATATATGTGGATAATCAGGATTTGGCATTACATAACCTACAAAGATTGATATGCCATGAAACCAAACAATACCAAACAGAACTTCGGACATATTTATATTTCTTAACTTCTTTTTATTGTACCTACCGATAATGTAAAAAAATAAGAAAAATTAAATGGAGGCTTGTTTAATGATAAATATGTTGATCCCACAAACTTTTGAAAGATAGTGATTGACAACAAACTAGGAACGAATGAAAAAGATATGAGAGTTAATTCAAAGTGCCAAGCTCTTATTTGGTGAATCGATAATGAAGAATTGGTTGTTGATTGGTTTGTGGATCAAGATGCAGTCTGGGTGGCCATACACAACTGGTCTGTTTCCAGAGTAGATATTGTGACTAGTCTGGGGGTATTAGCATGCTGAGGTGCAGGAAACTGGTCTTCAGGTCTGCTACAAGAGGAACAGATCTGCTATAGGTCTGGAAATGCAGGAACTGGTTTGGTGCTGCAGGAACTGGTGCTGCAGATCTGCTGCCAGACTAGCTGGCTACTGCTTCTTCATCTCGTGGTATCTACAAAGGGTATAGTTGAAAAGTCAGAGTTTATCCTTGCAAGATTTTCTTAAATAGGAAATAGCTCTTAAAAGAGCTGGTAATGACTTTCATGATTTAGTTCTGATAAGAGCTGTTTAAGACAGTTGCAGTGATTGGTTAGGTCCTGCATCATCTGCTGGCTGGAGATAAGACATCTGCTGACTGGAGTTAAGACATCTGCTGCTGGATTGGCCAGGAGCTATGCATTATTGACTGTGCTGTTGTGGCCTTGTTCAGTGTACTATGACTAGAGTGAGTTACGAATATCTCTCTCGCCCAACGGCTGTCCGGCAGTCAAATGCTTATATTTATCCGTACCTCCCATCTGGCAGGATTTGGCACATAGTCATTTTATTGTAGGAATTTTAGGGAAGGCAGGGGTTTGGCATGAGCAGAGACTCATGCACTGCTGGACCCTGCTGATCATAGGTTCACTAGGTGCAATGTGAACTCTGCTATAGTTTGCTAAGTCTCCCAGACCAAAGCCAGTTGTCCTTGCTGGGCATGGACTCTCTAAGTGCAATGTAAATCCATACTAGTCTTCCAATTTTTGACTTGATAAAGAATTATTAATTTCCATAAGTTGGGTAATAGTTATAGCACTATTACAAACCGGTTAGCTATATGTAGTATATTGCGCCACTGGACAAAAAATGAAGGACTCACAGATATATAAAAACACAATCTATAGTTTTATTCTTTGACAGCGACGATTGTATGAAGTAGGAATACAGTCAGAGAGAGTTCACAGATATCTTTCTTCTGTGGCGGGGACCTTTTTTGTGAAGTAGTGCGACGGCCAGAGAACATATATGACATGTTTGCTTGAGTGACCCACATCTCTCCCCCTTGAGAGTCTAGCAGATCTCCCTCCTTTGATTGAGTGACCAGTGGATCTCTCCTTCAGCCCAAAATTACAGACCTTATATTATCTTTTCAAGTTCCATGCGGATATATGAACATCCTCTTCACCCGTGTATTTTTCTGCTAATGGCTGGTTATTGGAACTTACATACTTCCGGGTTTTTTTTCTGGTAATTTGTTGATCTTATCTGCAAATGGAAAAATCTGTCACTCTATCCATAGGTAATTGATTATATTCTCGCCATCATATTTTATATTTCTCTTTCCTGTGAAAACCACCTTGTTGATGTTATCTTGTGACTGCATTGAATCTGCTAAGTTCATCGTCGCCAGCTAAGCTAGCATATTACATATTTATCTATCCCTAGATTTATGGCATGGTTCATTATGAAGAAGTTTAAACAGTTTAGCATGGCAGAGAATTTGCCTGGGTATGGAAGAAAACCCAAATTATCACCAAAAACTGCATGAAAACCATGTCACAAGGTTAACATAAACCTAAGAGTTATTTTGAAAGGCATCGACAAAAGGTTGGATACAATGAGTATCAATATTGTTTAGATAGAAAGGGGTTGTATGGAAACTGACCAAGACTATCCCCTTCTTCACAAACCATGTCATATTGTTGATCAATTTAATTTTTCCAAAATGTTCTTGGATAAAGAAAATTGCTTTTGGAAACCAGTACTATGGAGTGATGACAGAAAAATCTATCTTTTTTGACATAATCGTGTACAGAAGATTTGCGGCAAGAAAGATTATGGTTTCTTCCCAAAGAACACAGTGCCACCATCAAAACATGGTGTTAGTTCAATAATATTTTCTGATTGTTTTAGCTCAAGATAATGATCCCAAACATACGTCTAAATCAGTATCTTTGTGATTTCAGAAAAAACAAGATAACAGTTATACCATGGTTTTCAATAGGTCCTATTGAAAATGTATGGCAAGAATTGAAAGTTCGAATAAATCGTTGATCACCAAAAAACCTTCATGAATAAGAATGTGTTACCTGTGAAGAATGGAAGAAAATTCTTGAAAAAGCTTGTTCAAATCTCATTGAAAATTTTAGAAAATGATTGCCACATGTTTTCAAGATAAGACACTATGATATTTACTGTTAATATTGTGAAAATTGTTCAATTTTTTCAATTTTTCATACTATACGAATAATTTTGTCTTTTCCTGTTTTGTTTTTTCATTTTTCTTCCCATTGTAGATTTAACCTATCCTTCTCAAAATTGAGTTTTGTACTTATTAAGAAATGACAAGTCAGACATGATACGAGTGTTAAATTCTAAGAAATGTGTCAAAATATTCAAATATCTATGGGGGTGCTAATAATTTCATTGTTGACTATATATATATTTATATATATATATATATATCATACCGGACATTGGCCAAGCGGTTAGAGTGTTCACCAA
>CAUZXS010002856.1:102500-137651 GCA_963585895.1 Sepioteuthis lessoniana
ACTGGAGTTTTGGGGTTGTGGAGTACCCCTTTATTGCCATCACTCCTAGGTCCACGCTGTCCAGGAGTGGTAGCACCTGACAGGGTCCTATCCATGGGTCAAATAGCACGAAACAGGGTACTTATGCTAAACTGAATTGCTTGAAATAGAACTGTTTTGGGCATTAACCTAATGAGTAGAGTGTTTGCCAATGGTGTGGAAGACTGGGGTTCAATCCCAGGTTGAGTCATACCAAAGACTAAAAAATGGTACTTGATGCTGCTTTGCTAAGCACTCAGCACTATAAAGTAAGGATCAAGGGTAAAGTGGAGCAATCCAGGGAATGGAGTGGTACCCTCCCCAAAACCTCAGTGTAGTAGCTATTGAAAAGAAGAGCCTCTTGGTCACCCTCAGCTAAGGTCGCCATCTTTTTTTTTTTTAATTATGTTGAACTGAATTATAGAAATAGAATTGTATAAAAATGGATTTGGCATTAAATAATCTCTAATGGTTGATATGCCATAAAACCAAGCCCAACCAAAATGATTTCATTCTGATTTAAATGACCCGAAAAGGGTTGATATACCATAAAACAAAACAACCCAACAACCATATTTAGGCACATATGCGTGTGTATAGACATAAACGTATTCATATATGGTCATATCTTATGACATTTTGCAGCAACTGAATGATGTACCCAAGCTGCTCAACAATGTAATCATATGGTTTCCCAATATGGTTCCCAAACCAAGAAGCAAAGCTTCCACAGGAGGATGTCAGTATAATCTACTCTAAAAAAAATGACTCTTCTGCAGGGTTTAGAATATGCTGACTGTATCCTATGGAAAGGTTTTAACCTCCAACCAAAAAAATACAGGGGTGTACTGGGTAGGACATTAAACTGTATCTGGTTGTGAAGCTCTTATTCTAGAGATCTAGAAAGTGTGAGTAAATAAGTAAAGTTAGCAACCGTAGTCGAGGGTGACCTGAAGGCTCCCTTTTCAATAGCTACTACACTGAGGTGTGGGGGAGAGCGCTACTCCTTTCCCTGGAATGCTCCACGTTACCCTTGATATGTACCTTATATTGCTGAGTGTTCAGCAAGGAGGTATCAAGTACTATTTTTAAAGTCTTTGGTATGAGGCGACCTCGGATTGAACGCAGGTCTCCCGGACCATTGGCAAATACACTAGCCACTAGGCCAAAGTGTGAAGTACCTCTTTATTGTCATTACTCCCAGGTTCACTCAGACCTGGAGCGATAGTACCTGTTAGGATCATAACAGTGGGTCAAAGAGATGTTTAAAAATCATTAATATTGAATAGAAATATCTAACATCACATAACAAAAAGACTTTAAAAACAACACAAAATATGTAAATATAAACAATGTATGCAATTCCCTCACCTCTGGGCATAAAATAACCCCAGATGGGTCAACATGCCATTAAAATAAATCAAAGAAGATTATTTTTCAATTTATAAATGAAGCAGATAGAAGTGTAAATGACTGAATGAAATTCTGATCAATAAATTAATAAATTTCTATTTCTTTAAATTGAGTGAAAAGTTTGCTGAAAAACAGAGGATACAAAATCTTTTCTTTTAGCAAAGATAACATTAGTCAGAACCTAAATAATCTCAATAGAGATAGTTAAGATTCATTAATGAAATATAGCAGTTTCGAAAAGGATATATTTTGTGTGTATAAAATTTTGTGTGCAAGTGTCACTGTATAAAGAGAAGCATGTATTTGTAGTAAAAGTATATGTGACTGTAGCTGGTATTTTCATCAGCAAGCTTAGTCTATAATATGTGTATAAATAGATTTATCTAAATACTAAGATATCTGTTCAGTTTTTAGATAGTTAACTGATATTGAAATAAAATGCATTCTTGAAAGAAAAGAAAGTAAATTTTCATTCAAAAGAAATAAATGAAAAAGTTGAGTAGATATGAAATAAAATTCAATGCCTACTAATAGTTGATGGTTTGGTTTGTTGGGTTTTATGGCATATCAACCTTTGTAGGTTATTTAACGCCAAATCTATTTTTATGTAAATAATCTATTCTATTTAAAACAATTCAGTTTAGCATAAGTACACAGTTTAATGGTCAAAAACCTTTCCATTTCAAACTATTCAAACACTTATATGTAACAGTTCAGTTAAGTATAAATACAGTTTTAATGTTGGAAAACAGTTCTATTTCAAACAATTCAGTTAAGCATTAGCACACAGTTTAAATGTAAGTACGGTTTAATTGTCAAAAATATTTCTATTTCTAGCTATTCAGTTTACTCAAACAATTCATTTTAGCATAAGTATGCAGTTAGTTCTATTTAACCCATAGATAGGGCCCTATCAGGTGCTACCACTCCGGGCCAGAGTGGACCTGGGAGCGATGATAATGAAGGGGTACTCCGCATTCCCCAAAGCTCCAGCACTGCTGGAACCTCACTATCAGATTGTTTTAGTGTCATATCCAGGACACTCGTTAGGGGGGGTCTTACCCCTGTCAGTGTATTCAATAGCTCCAGCTGACTGGGCAAAGTAATAGTTGAGTAAGTGTAGATAATTCCATACTTACTGAAGAAATATTTATTTCTTTGCATATGTATAAGATTGAGATAGGTTCAAAATTAGATAAAAAGTAGATGATATATCAATGACTGTGATTGGTTAAAAATGTCTTTTTAACATTCTTGGAAGGAAAAAAAATCATTTTTAGTTCTGAGCCTTCAAATTCTTTTGGCAAGTTGAATATCATCTGCATAGACACAGGACGTAGTCAAGAGGACCAACTGAATGTGATGGACGATAGAGACGAATGACGAGGGAGAGTGAGGGAAATCCATACTTGTGGCATGACATGATGATGATGATGATGCATCCATGAATGGACAAGAATTAAAATACCATGATCCTGGTAATGGATGGACATTTGTGTTGGCATCAGCATAGAAAAACTTCGTCAATGTTGCCATTGAAGATGTGGGATTACTTCTCAAATTGCACTTTGAACTGTTAGACATACACCTCCTTCGAAGGAGTATCTTCTGATCACAGAATCATCTCAGCAAAGATTCGCTCGAGAAATATGTAGAAATGAGAAACAAGCTGATAAAGTTTTAGAATATGACTAGTTCTCACTATTTAATTGTGATGGTTTGGTTTGGTTTCTTTGTTTAATGACATATCAACTCTTTGTAGGTTATTTAATGCCAAAGCCATTCTCCTAGAAGAACAGTAGTGGTACTATTTAACCCATAGCTGGGAGGATAAGGGGGTTCATACCTTTCCCAAGGGTATTTGCCCGAAAGTGAACGCAATACCGCGACTGGAGTACAAACTCGCGTACTACGATTCCACAGTCCATCGCTTTAACCATTACACTACGAGGACACCCCCCTATTTGATTGTGATATTAGCAATTAATATACATAATTGTAAGAAACAAGTTGATGCTTTTCCGATGTAGGATTACTTCTCAGTCTTCATGCTTTAAAATCAATTAATTGTATAGAGAAAATTTAGCCAAGAATTAAAGTGTGCTGCATTTAATAGCTCCCATTGTACAACGGTCATTTCATGTTACAGTCCTACTAATGCCAATGATATAAAGGGCATCACTACCTTTATAACATGCCATCATTCCTTGTCCAATGCATTCCCAAACACAACATTTTGATCATTAGTGGATATATAAATTCACATATGGGCAAAAACCAAAATAATACATTCTGCTTATATAACCCACCAAGCAGAATGAGAAATATGTAGCAATGTTTTCTTGAAATCCTAAACATTAAATTTCAAAAAAGGAAGGAAAACTGTAGCAACCCAAATGCTTTATTTTGAATAGATATGACACCGATTGCTCTACTTTCCTTTGATTTGTACCTTATAATGTTGATAAGCAAAAAGGCATCAAGTACCAAATTTTAAGTCTTTGGTTCAATTTGACCTGGTCTCCCGGATCATTGGCAAACACTCTATTATGTCAATGGGTCGATACCTACCCAAATAACTCAAAAGGACAGTTAAATAATATATTTATAAACTAGAAGTGGACTGTTATATACCTTACTTATGAACAATACTGGGTATGTCCCATTCCTCATAAATACTATTTAAGGTGGATAAAAATATGCTAACTGGGCATCTTGGGTGGTTCAAAACCTGGACGAGACTGATTGTATTTCACATAGCACTAATACCCTTGGGAAAGGTATGAATCCAATTATTCTCCCTCCAGCTATGGGTAAATAGTAGGACAGACTAGGGTCTTCAGCCTTGGTGAGGCAACTAGTCTAGGAGAAGGAAAACTCTGAATTCAAACCTGTTGAACTTCGCTTAAAAATTGACCTTGTGTCATATCCTGCCCGAGTGGAGGGGTTGGTAAATAGGATCTTGGGTGGTGTAATGATTTAAAAGCTAAACTAGAAAACCTTCTCAAGTGAATTTGATTCTCATTGGGTGCCTTGTGCCACATCTTAGCAAAAAACTTAGTAAATTACAAAAAAATATGTTTAGTAGTCATTTCTAGCAGTGGTTACCCTATTCACATTGTTGGTGAGTATTGTATTTTACTAATGGTATAAAGATTTCCATTTCATTTCCAACCTCCGCTTTGGCTAAAACTCATTCAGTAAGCTTTTTGTTCAGTTACAACGTGAGCAAATTGCACTTTGAACTGTTAGACATACACCTCCTTTGAAGGAGTATCTTCTGATAGCAGAATCGCATCAGCAAAGATTCACTGGAGAAATATGTAGAAATGAGAAACAAGCTGATAAAGTTTTAAAATATGACAAGTTCTCACTATTTGATTGTGATATTAATAATCATTATACATAACCTTAAGAAACAGGTTGATACTTTTTAGGAGATATCTGAAAGACATACTCCAAATGACAAATATGATGAAATATTTTCATTTAAAAGAATTTAGCAAAGTTCTATAAGTTATCTCCTTTCTCAGCAAAAAATGATTTTAACATCCATTTGTAATACTTGATTTTTTTTATGGATTTGTAAAGTTGTAAACAGTTAAAAAGATTTCAAAACGAGAAACTATATTTCTATTTTTAAAAATGATTCCAGTTTATGACATAATAAATTTTGAATAAATTTTCTATAATACTTGTTTTTACTAAAATCTATTTTCTATAATACTTGTTTTTACTAAAATCCAACAGATTTGCCCTGAAGACGACTTTTTAGTTTGCATGCTTAACATATTTTCTTTTATCATTATTTCATTCTTATTTTTATACATGAAATAATTTTTAAATAGAATACCTGGTATGTCATCCATACCAAAGAATATATCTTTCTTCCATTTTACTTTCGAACATAAATATATATATATATATATATATATATATACATTCACCTAATGTTTGCCAGTGGTTCTGAAGACTGGGGTTCAATCCCAGGTTGAGTCAGACAAAAGACTTGATGCTGCCTTCTTTAGCACTCGGCAATATAAGGTATGCATCAAGGGTAAAGTGGAGCAATCCAGGGAATGGAGTTGTGCCCTCCCTTACACCTCGGTGTAGTAGCTATTGAAAAGGGACCCTTCGGGTCACTCTCGACCATAGTCGCCAACTCTACTTATACATATGCATACATATATACATATAAATATAGATGCATATACATATACACATGTATATGTACATACATGAATGTATATAAATATACCCATACACATACATATATATATATATATATATATATATCTGTATGTGTATGTGTGTGTGTATTAGTAAAAAAACTTGTTGTAAATTATCCCATCTTGCTAGTTCTCTAATTGGCATAATAATTATGATATATTACAATTAAATCTTTCGAAAATACATCAAGTAGATAAAGGCTAAAGTTTGATGTTCCTTTTAAAGAAATAGCCAGGTACATACCCTAACAGATCTTAAAACTTACCCAACCTAAATTCAAGATTTGTTTTGCTGACAATCTTATGTGTCAGCTGTTGGGTCCCTGGCGATCTTCCAGGGGTCTGTGAGTGCCAGAAATATAGACAGAATGGGTAAGGAATCAGACAGAATGGTAAACGAATGGGGATAGAGTATGGGAGGGTTGGGGACATTAAACTTGTGTTTTAAGTGGGTATGAGTTATATCGTACAGACTGTCTTGTTATCCAACTTGGCATGAATACTAATGTTCCTATCATCTAAAGAAACTTAATATATATATATATATATATATATATGTGTGTGTGTGTGTGTACATATATAAGAATTTATATATGTATGTATATGTATGTACATATATATATATATATATATATATATATATATATATATATACGTACATATGCATACATATATGAATTCTTATATGAACTATATTCTATCAGAACTCATCATATAAGAATTTATATATGTATGTATTTGTACATACATATATATATATATATGTATATATACATACATACATATATATATATATATATATGTACGTACATATACATACATATATAAATTCTTATATGATGAGTTCTGATAGAACGAAACAGATCTGTCTGTGGATGACTATATATATATATATAAATATACATAGATATACGTATATATTTGTATTTATGTATCTATGTTTGTATATATAGTAGTTTATATATGTGTGTGTGTGTGTGTGTGTGTGTGTGTGTGTGTGTGTGTATTTATGTATGTATATATGGTGGGTGGTGTATGTATGTATATGTATATATGTGTGTGCGTGACTGTATTTGTGTATATATATGTATATGTATGTATGTATGTATATTTTTATATGTATATATTTGTGTGTACATGAGTGTATCAATATATATATATATATATATATATGTGTGAATAAATGTGGGCATGTATATATATATATATATATATATAATTTTTTATTCCCACATTTATTTGCACATACATATTAATAAATAAACTCAGATATTTATATATATATATATATATACACATGTTGGTCAAATCTAGATAAATGAAGATAAATACATATGTCCATATTTGTGTATTTAAATAGATGAATATCTACACTTGTGTCTATATTTGTGTGCGTATATGTGTGTGTTTGTGTGTGCGTATTTGTATGCATGAGCATGTATATATATATAGATATACATATGTATGCATATATATATTTGCATGTGAAAGTATGTATTTATCTATTCATCTATATATATATATATAAATGTATGGAAGTAAATAATGGAAAGGAATATGGCAGTATGGAGAAAAATTGAAAAACATCCATCGCTGTTCTATCAACACCATTTTAATGTCCTGATGAAGGTCCATTCAAACCGAAATATTATAACATTGACTTTTCCTTTGGAACAAATTCATCACTTTTGGATTACTTTGTTTCTCAATTTTTTTCCATATATATATATATATATATATATGAATGGAGATACATATATCAGATAAATGTATGTGAGTATTTGGATAGATGAATATCTAATATTTTGTCTCTTTATATATATATATATATATATACACACATTCATATTGAAATTGTTTGTACACACACACACACACACACACACACACACACACACATCTGTATATATATATATATATATATGTTGCTATTATCCTTGCCTTCAGTTCATCTTTGGTATGACATGTAGTTTTCTAGTTCTCTTGCTCAACATAAATATTCGGAGGTGAACGAGGTGTTATGGCTTAAATTACATAATAATCTTTGCAGTCTAAATTAAGAAAAAAATATTTTTGTTATTTTTTTTATAAATAAACAAATTTAGAATGTGTTGTATTGGACTTTGTACAGTTAGATAACTTACAATTAGCGTAAACAACATGTGTAAAATATGACGCATCAAAAACTAAGATTAATACAAATGGCAGAACTATATGATAGTGTATATTTGTTGATAAATTTTGGATGTAAAATATCTGTGGGGCACCGAGATTTTTTTTGGATTATTTGTTTTTGTTTGGTTAGTGTTATTAGGTTTTTTGGTAGGTCGATAGTCGGTTGGGGTTTAGATATCTGACTTCATTGGTTTTCCTCTCTGCCCCTCATAATTCGTTGGCTTCTTAGTTTGTGAAGGCTGCAAAGGAAGAAAAGGAAGGACACAAAGAGAGAAGATACTTTTGAATTTCAACTATATTCTTGGGTTTCATACAACTCCTCTCTAGTGAAGAGATGTCGTCCTGACATAAGGCGTTGAAATACACTAGTCGTTTTAGTGGTTGATAAGTCAAAATTTGGTGTTTTTAGTTGTGGGTGATAAGTTCATTTGAAGGAAGAAAAGGAAGGAGACAAAGAGAGAAGATACTTTTGAATTTCAACTTTATTCTTGGGTTTCATATCACTCCTCTCTAGTGAAGAGGTGTTGTCCTGACATAAGGCGTTGAAATACACTAGTCATTTTAGTGGTTGATAAGTCAAAATTTGGTGTTTTTAGTAGTGGGTGATAAGTTCATTTGATGTTTTAAATATAGGCTGCTGTTTGCTGAAATGGCTGTTACTAGTGGAAGGGTGAACCAGTGTACAGGTAAGCAAACACGTGGTTTTCCAACTGGCAGTAGGAGAAAAATAGGTCTTTCCAATCCAACTGGTTACAGCTGAATGAGAATGAGTTTCTTTCTGGTGCCAGTAAGTCTCTTTCAGGCATGTGCAGTTCCAACTTCCGATCTGGAGCCTCTGGGAACTTCTACACTTCCTGAATTTACTTTATTTATTTCCTTTTTCTCTTTTCTAACTCATATATATTTCATTTTACCTAATGCAAATTTTAACATGTTTTAAGATTCATTTTAGATTCTTTATCTTTCATTGTTTATTTCTATGTATTTTATTTATTTCAAAAACAAAATATTTCATTTCATTTTATTATGACCAAGGCTCATTGGCCTAGTGTGTAGAGTGTTCGCCAACAGTCTGGGAGATCTGGGATTGAACCCAGGTCACGTCAAACCAAAGACTTTAAAAATGGTACTTGATACCTCCTTACTTAACGCTCAATAATATAAGGGACGTATCAAGGGTAATGTGGAGCAATCCAGCCAACGGTCTGGGAAACTGGGGTTCAATCCAAGGTCATGTCATACCAAAGACTTTAAAAATGGTACTTGATACCTCTTTACTTAACACTCAGTAATATAAGGTACGTATCAAGGGTAAAGTGAAGCAATCCAGGGAACAGAGTAGCGCCCTTCCCTACACGTCGGTGTAGTAGCTATTGAAAAAGAGCATTCTGGTCGCCCTCGACCACGGTTGCCAACTTTACTTCACTTTACTTATGACCATGGCGACATTGTTGAGTGATGTAACTTTGGATGTAACGACCTAAACAAAAATTTAGTCAAGAAAAGTGGTGTGAAGATGAATTTGGTGGAGGCCGAAATGACATAAAGCAGCTTTTCAGCGTATATTTAAATTGCTTGGAGAAAACCTATGATTTTCAAATCAAAGGCTTTGGTATTTTAAAAGTTATTTCATTCATGGTGTTTTTTTTACTCGTCTCTTTGAAATATTATACAATGCAAAATATGAATAAAATGATTCAATCAAAATGGCTCTTACTAGGCATCAAATACAAGGGGCATACGATAAGTTTCCAGACTTTTTTCGTATGGTGTGATGGTTATCGTCGTAGGAAATGGACACGGTGACACGAGTTCAAATCCTGGCCGAGACTGATTGCACTTCACATAGCACTAATACCCTTGGGAAAGGTATGAATCCAATTATTCTCCCTCCAGCTATGGATAAATAGTAGGGCAGACTAGGTTCTTCAGCCTTGGTGAGGCAACTAGTCTAGGAGAAGAAAAACTCTGAATTCAAACCTGTTAAAACTTTGCTTAAAAATTGACCTTGTGTCATATCCTGCCCAAGCGGAGGGGTTGGTAAATATGAATACACATATTTATAAACAGAAGTTGGCATTAAATAACCATCAAGGGTTGATATGCCATTAAACCAAATAACCTAACCTAACCTGATAGATAGATAGATAGATAGATCTAAGTTACATTAGTATACAATATACAATATATGTATAAACAGGATTTGGTATTAAATAGCCATCAAGGTTTGATATGCCATTAAACCAATTAACTAAACCTAACCTTTTCCTTTCTTTTACTTGGTGAGTGTTGATATATATATATATTTAAGTATATAACTTAACTTTGTTCTCACATTTCAAATTGTTTTTCAAGAAAAAGTTGAAAGAATGAACAAAAAGATATAAGCTCGAAGTTGGTGTCAAAACCAGATGATATGTCTGGTTTCACATGTCCTTATATATCTTACCTTCTTTATTCATTCATTTTTTCTTCTTTTTTTTAACAAGTAAGAATCCATTGAAAGTATATTTTTATAAATTTTTCTTTCCATTATGTGATGGCTTTCCATTATGTGATGACCAGCTGAAATAAATTCATAATAGCAAAATGACTGTTGATTTTTTTTTCCAATTGTATATATATATATATATATATATATATATATATATATTAGGTATTCTTCAATCCAGTAAATCGGGAGTAGGGAAGAATTCTGTCAGGACAAACAAATTATTCAAATTTCAAATATTTAAATATTCCTGTTAAAGAGCTCAATTTAAATGAATTCACAGAGTAAATAATATTATTTCAAGAATAATGTGATTTAATAGCTAGATGTAGGCATAAAAATATATTTAGACTAGAGTTGAAAATTTAAATAGACAGTCAAAGTTAATATTTAACAATAATTTATCAAATGGAAATTAATTTTTATTTATTGCGGACTTTTTGTCCTCATCTTGGTAGTTTTTGTGTTGTTTCTTCTTTCACTACGTTTCGGCCAAATTTCACCTCTGGCCTTCTTCAGGTGATTTTACCTCGACCTCGGATAGGAATGCTGACTCTTGTAACTGTATCCCCAGTAATTACTGCCTTCCATAGTTGTTGTCTATCACACCAAATTTGGCCGAAATGTAGTGAAAGAAGAAACAACACAAAAACTCCCAAGATGAGGACAAAAAGTCCGCAATAAATAAAAATTAATTCTCAGATTAAGAAGCCTCATCTGAAAATGATTCCAATTAAAGATAATTTATCAAATGGGTATATATATATTCTAACATGGTTCAAGAAGTCTTACCATTAATGGCAGTGGTTTTGGTACCTTTAAAAAAAAAATGATGACATACAAGAATTAGAATTGGTAATTTTGTTAGAAATGGTTGAAATTTGAATATGTATGACTGTAATTGCTAAATTGTTAATTTCATTGGTTTTGTAATTGTCTGATTCTGAAAGGAGAAGGAACCCGAATAAGCCTTACATGGGTAAAGGCTATACATAGCGAAAATGGATTTCTTTTCTCCCTCTCCTTCCTTCCTTCCTTTGACTATCCCTCCTATCTGGTTGTAATTTATTTTATTTTCCTATTGGATCTGATGAAGTCCAATTAAAACTGATTTTAGAGTCTTTGATTCATATCAATGCTCTTAACAGGATGGAAATAAATTTATTATCCTAATGTGACTGAATATTGTTTTTTTCTTGAAAAATATATGTACATATTAAAGAATATATTATCCGCAGATTTGATGGGAGTCCGCCTGACATAATGGCTAATGTGCTGAACGGTGACATCATCATAAATAAATTCAAACTTTAATTGCACATTCTCTTTTGGACGAATATCCTTGAGAAAGTTATGAATCCCCTAATTCCCCTCAAGCTATTGGTTAAATTGTCCCAGTACTGTTCTTCTACAAGGATAGATTTAGTTTCGAATAATCCACAAAGGTTGATATGCCATTAAAAGCAAAAGAAATCCAATTAAACTATGAATTTAAATTTGACACCACATGTAGTAGTAATTTTATCACCTTTGTCTGTTAACCATAATACAGTACAAAGCAACCTTGGCTCTATGTATAGCAGGGTCACTATATCGATAAATAAATGTAGTTTTAGACCATTTTTCTCTCTGGCAAGAATTTGGAACCTTGGTGTGTTTCTAAAATTGGTTATAAGGTTCCTGAGATTAACAGAACTCTGGCTTTGGCAAGAATAAAAAGAAAACAAAAGAAAAAACAATCAAGAAAATTTCCAAAGCTGTCAAAATACTATTGTCAGACTCTAAGCACTTTTAGGAAAAGTCAGAGTTCAACTTGTGGCAGACACACGATTCTGCTAAATTCAATTTAAATTTAAAGATTCAATTGGTTGAGTGTACAACCACCATTTTCTATTTTCTACATCTCTGATCTTTGTTTGTAAGGGTAATTAATTTTAATCTAATTATACTTTGTTTCTTCCTTTAAGTACACAATTGTAAAATTCAATTCAATTATTTAAGAACTGACCCTGTGACTAATTGAAATGTATTTTACGTTTCTAACAAAAGACAGAAAAAATAATTTCAAAAAATTTCTACACTATTGAATTCAATTAATTCAAATCAGTAAAAAAAAAAAAAAAAAAAAAAAAAAAAGAAACAGACATAATCCACAAAGAAATTTATTGTATTTTCCTAATTTAAATGAAAAAAAGCAAAAGGTATTCATAGATGCAAAAAAAAAAAATCTTCAGGATTAATGTTGATTCATTTTCTGATTGGTCAGTACCGAAGTATAAATTCATTTTCATTGGTTATTGTTCCAATGTAGATTAGAAACAGAATGATCAGTCTTCAAAAGGATGATGTATTTATCTTCCAAACAAATGTCCGTCCTGTTGATGAGGATAAAAATACACAGACTGCATTCTTTTCAAAGATTAACACCCCTAAAAAGAAGAAGCTTTTGGTTATAGTAAACATCCAGTGGTGAGGTTCCTCTTCTGAAGATCTGTGGAATGTCAGGTGAGCTCTTTAATATCATTACTCCAAGGTCCAACTATGACCTGAAGGGGTAGTGCTTATTACAGCCTCAACTATGGGTCAAATAGATCTCTTTGAAAATTATTTGTATTGGATAGGAATACATGAAACCATACAACTGAAAATTATTTATATTAAGAATAATTATTTGAAGATAAAATCATTCAAGGGTCTTGGATATGAAATCAAGCCATCTAATGGTGAGGCTCCAGTCCTGGTGCTTTGTTGAATGTGGAGTACCCCTTCAGTACCATTACTCCCTGGTCTAGAGTGGTAATACCTGTCAGGGTCCCATGTATCGGTCAAAAAGAACTGTTTAATCATTTACTAGACTGTGTGCAAACAAATAATTAATGAATAGAATAATTATTATTAGATTACAATGCTAGAAACCATTTTACTGTATGCAAACAAATACGTGTGCAAACAAGTAAGTTTCCAGACTTTTTTGAATTGACATTTAAAATTGTCGAAGACTCTTGAAAATTCATTGTTATTGCTATACCTCTAATGAGATGACTGACCAATTTTTATGAGTTCAGATTCAAATGAACAGCTACAGCAGGAATTGGAATACACCCTATTAAAGCCTGATTGTCACAGCTGGTGAATTTCAAATAGGCAATCTGGACGTGAGGACACTTTAGAAGAACGATATGCAATAAAATTCTGTTTTAAACTTGGAAAAAATGCCACAGAAACGTATGGAATGTTACAGACTGCTTTTCGACCATCTTGCATGAATCGATCTTCAGTTTTTGAGTGGCATAAGAGATTCAAGGAAGGCAGAGAGTCTTTGAGGGATGATGGGAGGTGTGGGAGGAGTAACAAAGTCAATACACCAGAGTTTATTTGCCAAAGGCTTTGTGTTAGGGTTAGGATTACTATGTTGAGGTTCTAAGGGAGTTCAGGAAGAGATTCCTAGCAAAGAGGCCAGAACTCTTTAAATCGGGTCAGTGACATTTCCACCCGGACAATGCACCAGTCCACAACTTCATCGTTGTCACAGACTATTTGACCAAGATGGGCATCAAGACAGTTCCTCACCCACCCTATAGTCCAGACCTTGCTCCCTGTGACTTTTTCTTATTCCCTAAGCTCACAGGCTGTCGTTATGAGATAATTGAGGAGATGAAAGAGGCTGTGACGAAGGTCATTGACACGCTCACACAAGAGGACTTCGATGGGGCCTTCCAGAAGTTTTTGGAACAGTAGAACAAGTGCATTGCAATCGGGGGAGATTACTTTGAAGGGGACTAGAGTTTCATGTGTGTACTATCAATAAAAGTGCCCATACGAAAAAAGTCTGGAAACTTATTTAATGATCCTCGTAATTAGTATTAAATAGAATTATTAGTGTTTGATACAATATATACAATGCTCTACTTTGCAACCACATAGAGAAACCAAATTGAGAAGATACTTAGGAAGAACCAAAATGGCTTTTGGAGGAATAGATCCACGATGTCATAAATATTGATTATCAGTTGTATTTATGAAGGTGTATGTGCAAAAACCTAGATGCAACAATATTTGTTGACTTTGCCAAGGCCTTTGACTCCATACACAGAGCAAAGAATTGCCCAGTCAGCTGGGGCTGTAAAATACACTGATATTAGACTACAGCAGTCCAATCTAACGCATAACAACCATTTGATTGATCAAATGACTGATTTTAACGGAATGTCAGCCTGTCTAAGGTTATATTTTGCCAAGTGGTGAGGGAATTATGTACAATGTATATTTACATTCAATTTTTTTTCCGTAGCTTTTAAGCACGCAATTACATAATATCAAGTATTTCCATCTAGGTTAGTTGGTTGATTGCGTTTTATGACATATCAACCTTGGTAGGTTATTAAATGCCAGGTCCTGGTTATATACATAGATATCAATATGTGATTTGTGAACAAACAGTTTATTGTAAGCAGATGGTTTTTTATGTCATGTTAGCCTGCCTGAGGCTGCACTATGTCCAGATGTTAGGGAGTGGTCCTAATAACATTTTGGCATTGTGTTCAAGTGATATTCATCCTATTCTTTGGTAGAACCCTGTCTCTCTCAAGAAAGACACAATGCCATCCATGTTGACATTCTTGAACAAGTCTCTCATCTATTTACATTGAAAAATCCCTTTCTGATTAGAGAAAAAGCTCTACGTTCTGTGAGAATGTGTTTAACAATGTAAGGCATTTGACATGTCAAGCACTGTGGTTGTTCTTTGAGAATGAAAGAGTGAGTAAACCTTGTTAGACCAATGCACAATCAGTATATAGTGATTTTCTAAAAACTGGTCTCTGTTCTCCAAAACTGGGCTTGATCTGAAAGAGTTTAATGTGGATGTTATTTTGCCAGCATTGTTGACATTTTGTGTAAAGGAATTTCTAATACAAATAATTATATAGTAACTAGTAATTATTTTTATTTAATTTCATTTGTTTGCACACAGTTATAAAAGATGGATTCAAGTAACTTATGATAAGTCTTTGTGTGACACGATGTTGGGCATTCATTGTGTGGGTGTGGGTAAGTACGAGTCAGAAGATTCCTTTATCTGTCTTGGTGTGAAACCCACCCAAATGGGTTGTGCACAAGATTTCCCATGAGACCGGAAGAAGACGAGGGACGGAAGGTCCCAGAGTCAATAGAAGTGGACAGAAGAGACAAGTCGACAGAACAGGGCAGTCGACAGAAGTTGGGGGAAACTGACAGTCAAGAGAAGAAGGCAGAGCGGAGAAGTGCACAGAACAGGGCAGTCAGCAGGAGAGACTGCTAGGATGTGTGGACTCAGACGCCGGGTTAGCCAACATGAGAGGATGAGTCAGCATTCCTGATGACTTTGTGGGAATTTTGCTCAAATATCCACTCGTGATAGCTCACAGAATGCTAGGAAAGTGTCACAAGCTTCTCCCTTCTTGCACTTGGAGCTTAGCCAAGTCTGTGTTTGTTTGTTTTCTTTTCTTCAACCCTCTTCGTTGTGTACGTTGTGTTTTGTGTGTCTCTAAAGAAATGTGAAATACCCCTGGCCGAAGATGAAAGAAACCACTAGATGATAGGATGGCTATGAGTGGTTTAGGAGGTTGAAACAGTGGGGACCGGCCGGCGATGTATTGTCACATTCATAAACAACTATAGCTTCAAAGAACTATTCTTAAGACAACTAAATTACAGTTATATCATATCATGTATTCCTTTTGAACACAAATAATGGGATTTGGTATTAAATAGCCATCATGGGTAGAAGTACTATTAAAACAAGTAACCAAATTTAACCCATAATTGTTTGACATCTTTGAGTACCATACTGCATTCTTCATAGCATCTCTGGAGTGTTGAGTGCTCCTTCTTTACCATTATTTCCAGGAATTCTCTGAAGTGATAGTACCTGTTAGGGTCCCACGTATAGGTCAAATTGACTTCTACATTAAACATTAAATCAGCCAACAAGAGCTGACATGCAAGAAAACCAACCAACCAAACAAACAAACAAACAAACAACCAAAAAACAAACCAACAAACCAAATCTAAAAGAGTTTCTTGACTGACGTCTTGTGCCAGACTTAAGCTTGGTATCTATCAGGCAGCTGATAGAGAATTATAGTCAGAAAGAGGGCTTCATCAGATTCTGAGAGTCTCATTAGCTAAGCCTTGTGCCAGACTTTGATTAGGCTTTACATCTCTCTCAGCATCTAATTGATTTGGAAAAGTATTATACCAACAATTGTTAGTGAAAATGATTAAATACTCAGGGTTTCATTGCTAAGTCTTAAGTTTCTCAGTCAGTGAGCTACACTTGAGGCCATATGCCAGACTCTACTGAATAAATAAGTATAATTAAGTACCTTGAATTATATATATACATATTCAAGATCGTGGTGAGCAAAGATTTTCTTCCTTTTTTTTATATATATATTTTTTCACAGTCATTCTATCTCATGAAGAGTCCTTAATTTATAAAATTAATTCAAATCTTTTTCTTCACTTTTTTTTTCTTTTTCTCGACTTTTTTCTTTAATATTTCTTTCTTTTTCCCACTTGTTTCTCTTGAACTGTCAAAAAGTTTCTAAATTCATTTCAAGCTTTCATTCACAGTAAATCATAAAATAAACCTTTATGGGTCGATATGTATGGGGCTCTAAGAACATTTGGTTATGTTATTTGTTTCATTTTGTTTGTTGTTGCCATTGTTGGTTGGTTAGTTGAGTTTTATGACATATCAACCTTTGTAGGTTATTTAATGCCAAATCCATTTCTATGTAAATAGTTCCAATTCAAACAATTCTGTTTAGCATGAGTACACAGTTTAATTGTCAAAAACATTTCTATTTCAAGCTATTCAGTTTATTCAAACAATTCTAATTCAGCTAATTAAGTTTAGTATCAGTACAGATTTTGTTTACCCACAGTTAAATGTCAAAACAGTTCAATATAAAACAATTCAGTTTAGTGTCAGTTCAGTTTCAATGTCAAAAACAGTTCCATTTCAAACAGTTCAGTCCGGCATAAGCACTCAGTTTAAAAGCAAGTACACAGTTTCAATGTCAAAAACGTTTCTATTTCAAACAATTCAGTTTAGTCAAATAGTTCTAATTCAAACAATTCAGTTTAGCATAAGGATGCAGTTAGTTCTATTTGACCCATAGATAGGGCCCTAAAAGGTGCTACCCTCCCAGGCCAGAGTGGATCTGGGAGCAATGGCAATGAAGGAGTACTCCACATTCCCCAAAGCTCCAGCATCACTGAAACCTCACCATCAAATTTGCTTAGTGTCATAAACAGGACACTCATGGGGGGAGTCTTACTCCTTTGCAGAGTTGCAGTCGGTGTATTTTATATTTTATATGGGCAAGTTGGTTTTGTGTATCTGACTCCATTATGTGTCTTTTAACCCCAATTAATTTGTTGTCATCTTTGTTTGTGGAAAGCTGCAAGAGAACTTAAGGAAGGAAGAAAAGGGATGAAGATACCTTTTAAATTCCAACTTTATTTTTGGGTTTAAAATGGCTATTTTGTAGTGGGGAAATATTTCTTCTGCTAGAAGAAATATGTCCATATCATTGACAAGGTGTTGAAATTTTTTTGTCATTTTAAGTGGTGGTGAGTTTAAGTTCGGTGGTTATGTACAGTGAGTGTTTTTCAGTCAAGACTGCAACTAGAGGAGTCACAACCTGGCCTCCAAGTCCGAGACTAGGTGAACACATGCGATACTTGATAGCAGCCGATACTATTTACCAACCCCTCCGCTCGGGCAGGATATAACACAAGGTCAATTTTTTAAGCGGAGTTTAACAGGTTTGAATTCAGAGTTTTCTTCTCCTAGACTAGTTGCCTAACCAAGGCTGAAGAACCTAGTCTGTCCTACTATTTACCCATAGCTGGAGGGAGAATAATTGGATTCATACCTTTCCCAAGGGTATTAGTGCTATGTGAAATGCAATCAGTCTCGTCCAGGATTTGAACTCGTGTCGCCGTGTACATTTCCTACGACGATAACGACTACACCACAGGCACCTCCAAGTGTCCTTATGATGAAGGCTGAAGAGAGAACGGGTTTCTAATTGGTGCCAGTAAGTCTATCTTTCAGGCATATGTGGATTTTGCTTCTCGTCTGATGCCTCTCGGAACGTCTCCACTTTTTTAATTTCTTTTCTTTTTTTATTTTCTTTTTATTAATCACTGCATATGCAACTAAAATAAATCAATCAATGCAACCAATAATTTTCTTTGATAAACAATTTAACTTTCTATATACATATATATAGAGACCATTCAAATGCAAATAATGTAAAAATCCTTTTCTCAAAGAAGACTTTTGTCAATATGTATACTTGCAAAAAGAGAAGAAAGACTCACCAATTATATTAGATATAATGACCCTTTACACTGAAAAGACATTTAGCACCCATATATGCACAAATATAGAAAAGGGGTTAGTCAAATACAAAAGATATAACCATCCATTGGAAAGAAAAGCTATTTGATTATCCATATATGTACAAATACAAAAGAATTGCTGTTCAAATGCAAAAGATATAAACAATCATTTTCAAAGCAAAGCCATTTGATAGTCCATATATACACAAAGAGAAAAGAGAGCATTCAAACCCAAAAGATATCACTAATCCTTTTCTTAGAAAAGGTATATAACAGTCAGTATATACACACACATACAGAAGGGAGACCATTTTAATGCAAAAGATATCACTAATCCTTTCCTTAGAAAAGGTATATAACAGTCAGTATATACACACACATAGAGAAGAGAGACCATTTTAATGCAAAAGATATCACTAATCCTTTTCTTAGAAAAGGTATATAACAGTCAGAATATACACACACATACAAAAGAGAGACCATTTTAATGCAAAAGATATCACTAATCCTTTTCTGAGAAAAGGTATATAATAGTCAGTATATACACACACATACAGTAGAGAGACCATTTTAATGCAAAAGATATCACTAATCCTTTTCTTAGAAAAGGTATATAACAGTCAGAACATACACACACATACAGAAGAGAGACCATTTTAATGCAAAAGAAATCACTAATCCTTATCTTAGAAAAGGTATATAACAGTCAGAACATACACACACGTACAGAAGAGAGACCATTTTAATGCAAAAGATATCACTAATCCTTTTCTGAGAAAAGGTATATAACAATCAGAATATACTCACACATACAGAAGAGTGACCTTTTTAATGCAAAAGATATCACTAATCCTTTTCTTAGAAAAGGTATATAACAGTCAGTATATACACACATGTGCAGAAGAGACACCATTTTAATGCAAAAGATATCACTAATCCTTTTCTTAGAAAAGGTATATAACAGTCAATATATACACACACATACAGAAGAGAGACCATTTTAATGCAAAAGATATAACTTATCCTTTTCTTAGAAAAGGTATATAACAGTCAGTATATACACACACATACAGAAGAGAGACCATTTTAATGCAAAAGATATCACTAATCCTTTTCTGAGAAAAGGTATATAACAGTCAGTATATACACACACATACAGAAGAGAGACCATTTTAATGCAAAAGATATCACTAATCCTTTTCTGAGAAAAGGTATATAACAGTCAGTATATACACACACATACAGAAGAGAGAGCATTCAAACCCAAAAGATATCACTAATCCTTTTCTTAGAAAAGGTATATAACAGTCAGTATATACACACACATACAGAAGAGAGAGCATTCAAACCCAAAAGATATCACTAATCCTTTTCTTAGAAAAGGTATATAACAGTCAGTATATATACACACATACAGAAGAGAGACCATTTTAATGCAAAAGATATCACTAATCCTTTTCTTAGAAAAGGTATATAACAGTCAGTATATACACACATGTGCAGAGGAGACATCATTTTAATGCAAAAGATATCACTAATCCTTTTCTTAGAAAAGGTATATAACAGTCAGAACATACACACACATACAGAAGAGAGACCATTTTAATGCAAAAGATATCACTAATCCTTTTCTGAGAAAAGGTATATAACAGTCAATATATACACACACATACAGAAGAGAGACCATTTTAATGCAAAAGATATCACTAATCCTTTTCTTAGAAAAGGTATATAACAGTCAGTATATACACACACATACAGAAGAGAGACCATTTTAATGCAAAAGATATCCTTAATCCTTTTCTGAGAAAAGGTATATAACAGTCAAAATATACACACACATACAGAAGAGAGACCATTTTAATGCAAAAGATATCACTAATCCTTTTCTTAGAAAAGGTATATAACAGTCAGTATATACACACACATACAAAAGAGAGACCATTTTAATGCAAAAGATATCACTAATCCTTTTCTGAGAAAAGGTATATAATAGTCAGTATATACACACACATACAGTAGAGAGACCATTTTAATGCAAAAGATATCACTAATCCTTTTCTGAGAAAAGGTATATAACAATCAGAATATACTCACACATACAGAAGAGTGACCTTTTTAATGCAAAAGATATCACTAATCCTTTTCTTAGAAAAGGTATATAACAGTCAGTATATACACACATGTGCAGAAGAGACACCATTTTAATGCAAAAGATATCACTAATCCTTTTCTTAGAAAAGGTATATAACAGTCAGTATATACACACATACAGAAGAGAGACCATTTTAATGCAAAAGATATCACTAATCCTTTTCTTAGAAAAGGTATATAACAGTCAGAATATACACACACATACAGAAGAGAGACCATTTTAATGCAAAAGATATCACTAATCCTTTTCTGAGATAAGGTATTAAACAGTCAGAATATACACACACATACAGAAGAGAGACCATTTTAATGCAAAAGATATCACTAATCCTTTTCTGAGAAAAGGTATATAACAGTCAGAATATACTCACACATACAGATGAGTGACCTTTTTAATGCAAAAGATATCACTAATCCTTTTCTTATAAAAGGTATATAACAGTCAGTATATACACACACATACAGAAGAGACACCATTTTAATGCAAAAGATATCACTAATCCTTTTCTGAGAAAAGGTATATAACAGTCAATATATACACACACATACAGAAGAGAGACCATTTTAATGCAAAAGATATAACTTATCCTTTTCTTAGAAAAGGTATATAACAGTCAGTATATACACACACATACAGAAGAGAGACCATTTTAATGCAAAAGATATCACTAATCCTTTTCTGAGAAAAGGTATATAACAGTCAGTATATACACACACATACAGAAGAGAGACCATTTTAATGCAAAAGATATCACTAATCCTTTTCTGAGAAAAGGTATATAACAGTCAGTATATACACACACATACAGAAGAGAGACCATTTTCATGCAAAAGATATCACTAATCCTTTTCTTAGAAAAGGTATATAACAGTCAGTATATACACACACATACAGAAGAGAGACCATTTTAATGCAAAAGATATCACTAATCCTTTTCTGAGAAAAGGTATATAACAGTCAGTATATACACACACATACAGAAGAGAGACCATTTTCATGCAAAAGATATCACTAATCCTTTTCTTAGAAAAGGTATATAACAGTCAGTATATACACACACATACAGAAGAGAAACCATTTTAATGCAAAAGATATCACTAATCCTTTTCTGAGAAAAGGTATATAACAATCAGAATATACTCACACATACAGAAGAGTGACCTTTTTAATGCAAAAGATATCACTAATCCTTTTCTTAGAAAAGGTATATAACAGTCAATATATACACACACATACAGAAGAGAGACCATTTTAATGCAAAAGATATCACTAATCCTTTTCTGAGAAAAGGTATATAACAGTCAGAATATACACACACATACAGAAGAGAGACCATTTTAATGCAAAAGATATCACTAATCCATTTCTTAGAAAAGGTATATAACAGTCAGTATATACACACACATACAGAAGAGAGAGCATTCAAACCCAAAAGATATCACTAATCCTTTTCTTAGAAAAGGTATATAACAGTCAGAATATACACACACATACAGAAGAGAGACCATTTTAATGCAAAAGATATCACTAATCCTTTTCTGAGAAAAGGCATATAACAGTCAGTATATACACACACATACAGAAGAGAGAACATTTTAATGCAAATGATATCACTAATCCTTTTCTTAGAAAAGGTATATAACAGTCAGTATATACACACACATACAGAAGTGAGAACATTTTAATGCAAAAGATGTCACTAATCCTTTTCTTAGAAAAGGTATATAACAGTCAGTATATACACACACATACAGAAGGGAGACCATTTTAATGCAAAAGATATCACTAATCCTTTTCTGAGAAAAGGTATATAACAGTCAGTATATACACACACATACAGAAGAGAGACCATTTTAATGCAAAAGATATCACTAATCCTTTTCTTAGAAAAGGTATATAACAGTCAGAATACACACACATACAGAAGAGAAACCATTTTAATGCAAAAGATATCACTGATCCTTTTCTGAGAAAAGGTATATAACAGTCAGTATATACACACACATACAGAAGAGAGACCATTTTAATGCAAAAGATATCACTAATCCTTTTCTTAGAAAAGGTATATAACAGTCAGAATATACACACACATACAGAGGAGAGACCATTTTAATGCAAAAGATATCACTAATCCTTTTCTGAGAAAAGGTATATAACAGTCAGAATATACACACACATACAGAAGAGAGACCATTTTAATGCAAAAGATATCACTAATCCTTTTCTGAGAAAAGGTATATAACAGTCAGAATATACACACACATACAGAAGAGAGACCATTTTAATGCAAAAGATATCACAAATCCTTTTCTTAGAAAGCCATTTAACAGTCGAAATAATCACACACATACATAAGTGAGACTATTCAAATTTAGAAGATATTACAAATCCTTTCCTCAGAAAAGTCATATAACCATATTTACCAACCCCTCTGCTCGGGCTGGATATGACACAAGGTCAATTTTTAAGTGGAGTTTAACAGGTTTGAATTCAGAGTTTTCCTTCTCCTAGACTAGTTGCCTTACCAAGGTGGAAGAACCCCGTCTGACCTACTATTTACCCATATCTGGAGGAGAATAATTGGATTCATACCTTTCCCAAGGGTATCCTATTTACCAACCCCTCCGCTCGGGCAGGATATGACACAAGGTCAATTTTTAAGTGGAGTTTAACAGGTTTAAATTCAGAGTTTTCTTTCTCCTAGACTAGTTGCCTTACCAAGGTGGAAGAACCCAGTCTGCCCTACTATTTACCCATATCTGGAGGGAGAATAATTGGATTCCTACCTTTCCCAAGGGTATTAGTGCTATGTGAAATGCAATCAGTCTCGTCCAGGATTTGAACTCATGTCGCCATATCCATTTCCTAGTCATATAACATTCCCTATATATACACATATACAGAAGATAGAACATTCAAATGAAAAAGATATTACAAATTCTTTTCTTAGAAAATTCATATAACATTACATATATACACACACAACAGAAGATAGAACATTCAAATGAAAAAGATATCAGAAATCTTTTTTTAGAAAAGCCATATAACATTCCACACACACACACACACATGGAGAGAAGAGAGACAATTCCAATGCAAAATATATCACAAATCCTTTTCTTGGAAAAGCCATATAACATTCCATATATTCAGAGACATACAGAAGAAAGACTATTTAAATGCAAAATATCACAAATCTTATTGTTAGAAAAGTCATATAACAGTCCCTATACACACACATACAGAAGAAAGCCTATTTAATATGAATGATATAACCAATGCTTTTCACGGAAAAGCCATTTATCTTGGCATAGGCAAACACACAAATGTTAAGTAGCTTCCTTCCTAAATAAATGCATCGATATAATCATGGAACACTGTTACAGTGATATCTGTTTGAATTTTGTTTCACACTAATCAGGAAAAGCTTAAATCCCTCTTTTCCATCTAGCCATGAGTAAATAGCTGGGCAAACTGGGTTCTTTAGCCTTGGTTAGGCAACCTTTTTAGGAGAAGGAAATCTCTTTATTCAAATCATCTGTATTCAGTGTAAAAAATTACCTTGTGCCATACCTTGCTAGTATCGGAGAGTTTTGATTGATACATACAATAGGAATCTAATAGTTTCACAGATCATCTTGGATAGAACTAAATATTTAAATTACTTATAACATCACTTAAAGAGCTCTTTGAATAAGCAACTTATTGTCAACTGATCTATTGATAACGTCTTTAAAACCATCATTTCTTTTTTTTATTTCTTCAGTAAGTGGTATACTTCATTTCATCTTGACAAGATCATTGTCTCAGGAAAACACAAGAAAAAAATATACAAAAACAAAAAGAAATTTAACAAGCAAAATAAAATAAAAGAAGTGAATAGATATTACTTCAATGTGTTATATGAAGCCACTTTCTAGTCATAATGGAATTTTTTCATTAAATCAAATCTACTGGACAGTGGTAGTCAGATTATTTGAATTACTTCTTCTTCTGAAAAAAAATATAAGACCTGAGGCAAGATTTTCATGCTTGAACGAACCTTTTCACTGTTTATATATATTTCCTTTTCGTTATTGATTCTTTTTTAAAAATCTCTAAAATCTCCTTTAATTGCCAGAAAAGTTTATGTGGCCCTTGCTCTTGAAACTAATCTGTCTTAAACTTCTTTTTGTAAGAATTTTATTTTGCTATTCTGCTAGTAAATGGATTAACGTCTACTTGATTTTCTTAATGGACAATGGTTGTATATAATTTGTTTATGATGAAATGAGATAGATATAGAGTGTTTTACATTTTGAAAGAAAATGATCTGGCACAAATCAGAGACCACAAATGCTGGTGTAATAGAAATTACATTTACTGAAAGTTAAAAAAGGATAACATTTTAAGATCTACAACCATTAGTCTCAAACCTGAACAAAAAATATCAAAAGGAGCCCTTGAGTACATGTTCCAGATGTTCACCATTCAGTTGAACGCATGCATACTCCTCTAGGGTGATCAGGGGAATCTTCTCAGTGATGGTCGATGAAGAACCTGTTGCCCTATGATCTTCACAAGTTCCATTAGCCTCAAAGTTCTTGACCAAGTTGAAAATCTGACTTCTGTTTTGAAATGGGTTAAAATTGAACTTCGTTCTGTATACTGATAAAATAAGTTTGGAAGACTAAGTGTTGTAATATGTCTACGCACCGATGATTTTCTGCTCCATCGTCGAAGGTATGATTTTGCTATATTTGGTTAAATATACCAAAATGTTAAATGTTTACCAGCAATAATGTGAAAAGTGAAAGGGAATAAAGTCAACAGGGAAGATCTGAGAGATTACTGTGGTATTGTATAAAACCTTGATTGTCATCATGCTTTTTGGAAAAAGGGGGATATACAAAAAGTGAAGGCATCCCAGGTGGCAAAATGGTTAGTGAGCTTGATTAGCTGATCCTTGTTCTCAAGTTAGATTCTCACTGGGCACCCCTTACTTGAGCCTTGTGCCACAACTAAGCTAAGCTTAATAAATAGATATACAAAAAAGGAGAGTATCTCAGGTGTTATGCTGGCAAGGTTGACTAGCAAACCATTACAAGTGAGTTTGAGTCTCACTGAGAGCCCTATACATCCTAAATCTTAATGAAAAACAAATACAAAAAGCAGAGATGAGGAGGTGCTTCTGACATGACTAGTTGTGCTACTAGGTGAAAGGTGAATAAGCAAAAAGTACTTCGTTCTTCTAGCCTTGTTCCACAGCTGAGCTAAATTGTTCACGAGATGACCTAGACATGGCTATGAAGTTGAAATCTAAAAAGAGAGTCTTAATCTTTCATTAAAGCGCAAGGTAACACCAAAAATATTAATTATATAAAAGCAAAAATTGATAATCTACAGAAGAATAGCAAGTGTAAGTTACATGATACAGTAATAATCAAATGCTGCAAACTGGCACAAAAGGAATACAAAGACAGATATGACTGGGTGAAGATGTTGATTAATTGGGAACTGTGCAAATAAGTAAACTTTAACCATGCTGCCGAATAGTAAATAAACACAGACCAGAATCTGTCCTAGAAAATATGGCACAAAAATTTCTGGCCTTGTCGACTTGGGCAGTAGGATATACCAACTTCAGCTTTGCAGAGGGATTAGACTCCCCCACAACAATCTGATGGTAAGGCACTAGTAATGCTGCAGCTTTGGGGGATCCAGAGTACCTCATCGTTACCATCATTTCCAGATACACTGGCTTGGAGTGGTAGCACTTGATAGGGTTCTATCTATGAGTCAAACTGAACTGTTTGACATTTGAACTGAGTACAAACAAATGACTTGTGCTAAACTGAATTGCTTGAAATAGAACTGTGTGATCATTTATCTGTGTATAAACAAATGACTAATGTTTCATTGAATTGTTAGTGATACATAGTAATACTTGGAACCGTTAAACTGTGTGTAAATAAATGATTAATTAGTAAAGTTGGCGACCTTAATCAAAGGTGACCTGAAAGATCCCTTTTCTATAGCTACTACACTGAGGTGTAGGGGAGGGCGCTACTCCATTCCCTGGATTGCTTCACTTTACTCTTGATCCTTACCTTATAGTGCTGAGTGCTTAGCAAAGTGTTATCAAGTGTCATTTTTTTGAGTCTTTGGTATGACTCGACCTGGGATTGGCGAACACTAGTGAATAGAATCATTCGTATTTGATAGAAATAAGTGAAACCATTTAACTGTGTGCAAAAAAATAAGCACAAGTTCAGTTAAGAATATTATCTACAAAATGTGTTTAGAGGTTGGTTGATTGGTTGGTTGGTTGGTTGGTTGGTTGGTTGGTTGGTTGGTTTTATAGTGTATCAACCCTTTTTGGATCATTTGACACTGAATTAAATCATTTTGTTAAAAGTTTGTATGTTTGGTTTGGTTTTATGGCACATCAACCATTGTTGGTTATTTAATGCAAATCTTTTTTGATACATATAAACAGTTCTATTTCAAACAATTCAGTTTAGCATTAAGTACACAGTTTAGATCTATCTGACCCACAGATAGGACCCTATCAGGTGCTACCACTCTTGGCCTAATAGCACCTGGGAGCCATGGCAATAAAGGGGTACTCTGAATTCCTACAAAGCTTTAACATTTCTGGAGCCTCACCATCAGACTGTTTAGTGTCATATCCAGGACACTCATTTGGGGAGTCTTACTCCTCAGCAGAGATGCAGTCCATGTATTCTGCAGCCCCAGTGGACTAGGCCAAAATGTGTTTAGAAATCATATATTTGATATATATGTATAAAGAGTATTTGGCATTAAATAGCCTACTAGGATTGATATGCCCTAAAATAAAACTCTACACAAAATTCTTTGGGATTTTGAAATACTAACAACTCACCCAATCTAGACCTGAAAATCAAAACAGGTTTTAATTTACAAGAAGGAAAAACCTTGTCAGCAAATAGATTTTGTCATTACTGCGGATGGATTAAAAGTAAAGAAAAGTGAACAACTAAAAAAATTCTTGGACTTTGCCAGAGAATTGAAAAAATTATGGACAAGAAGATGACAGTGATACAAATTGTAGTCTGAGCCTTTGGAACAATCCTAAAAAAATACTATAAAAAGATAGGAAGAACTGGACAACAGAGGAAGAACTGTGACAATTCAGGCAACAGCACTTTGAAATTAGCTAGAATTTTAAAAGAGTCCTGCAGAAACTTGCTGTCACTCAGATTTCAATGCAAAACAGCCGTTAAAACTGGTTGAAAAAATTTGTATAGAAGAAGATGAATAATAATAAGAAGAAGGTTGATTATAAAGAGAACAAGAATCAAAAAGTAAAAGAGAGAGAGAGAGAAAGAGAGAGAGAGAGGGAATTAAAAATGAAGGAAGAAAAAAAGCAATTTTACAAAGCAATTAAAAAAATACAGGTGAAAAGATAAAAAAAGTAATATCAGATACATTCTGGTAAAGAAAAAAGAATTTTATGGGAGAAGAAGAAGAAGAAGAAGAAGAAGAAGAAGAAGAAGAAGAAGAAGAAGAAGAAGAAGAAGAAGAAGAAATTGTCAAAAGAAAGAAAAGAAAGAGAGAAAATGAAGAAAAGATTTGAATGCATGTTGCACTTTAAGGACAGCTCCAGAGAAAGCAGAAGAGAGAAAAAATGACAGAAGAAAAACATTGAGGAAAAAAGATAGAAAATGAAGAAAAAGATTTGAAAGAATTTTGCATATTATGGACAGAGAAAAAAAAATTAGAAAATGAAGAAAAAATGTTAAAAAAAAGAGAAAGAGAAAATGATGAAAAGATTTTATGAATTTAGCAAATTGTGAATAGTTCAAGAGAAAGAAGTTTGGAAAAAAAAGATTTGAGAAAAATGGTGAGAAAAAAAGAAAGAAAATGTAGAAAAAGGTTTGAAGAATTTTGTAAATGGAAGACACTTCAAGAGAAAGAGGAAAAGAGTGAAAAAAAAAAAGAGACAAAAACATTGAAAAAAGAAAAAAGGAAAGAAAAATGAAGAAAAAAAATTTAAAAGAATATGCAAAAATCAGATATTTTGAAAAAGATTTTAATAAATGGGAAGAAAATAGGTAGAGGAAAAATTGAAAGAAAAAATGAAAGTACAAAAGGAAAAAGAAGGCAAGAAGAAAGAAAAGCAAAAATGAATAAAGTGAAAGAAAAAGGAAATGGAAAAAATGTCAGCAACATTAAGAGAAGTGTCTGTGTCCTGGGAACTCTTTTGGCAAGAGAGGGCAGCAAATCACTTTCCATAGCCAGAAACTAGAGAAATGCAACCTGAGACCAAGAAGCAGAGGGGTGATTTCAACCTTAGCCCTAACCCCAAACCTCACCCTGGTTGTCCACCTCTAAACTACAATCATATGGTTTTTCAGTTTCACCTGCATGAAATCTAATCGGCGGTCATTCTGCTTGTAATCATGGTGCTGACAATGGACTTATATCATTTGGCCAAGAACTTTTATTTCGGACAATTAGCACTAGATACCCAATGTTTATGACCCCAAAAGTCTGGCAGTAATCTCAACACTGCCTGAGATTCCTTTGGTGAGTGATCTCAAATAAATCTTGGAGGCTGGACCAATCGTCCACAGAAGCACCTGATGTGTGCCATATAAACGGAACATCAATTAATTCTCGTCCATTAGGCTCTAATAGAATGACTATCAGTCATCAACTCATCATTTAGATTCTCCTTAAGGCTGCAACCTTGACCAAGCTGACTGGTCAAGTGGTCATTCATATCTAGTTTTCTTTCCTTTGCATACTCTTTGGTCTGGTTTTGGTTGCAGTTGGTGTTGTCGGGGGAGGTTGTCGTCAACGAATCTGAATGTCGTTTTCTTACTTCGCCCACCCAATGCATTACCGTGTAACATGAATCGACACTAACTTTCAATTTGTGTACACGTCATTTCACTCTTTCTTGCCAGCACATAAAATCGAAACTCTTGTCATGGAAACTTGTAGAGGTAGCAATGCGGGGCTCTGATAATGTCCCCGTGTCAATTGTCTGATTATTCATTACTGACATACTAAACATAAAAATGATTAGAGTGTGTGTCACGAGGACTGATTCATTGCAAAGTGTCTGGGGGTCTTTTTGCTGATAAGCATGGCCAAATTTCAATCTGGTTATCCCTCCCTCAAATGAACTGAGAGAATATTGTATTGGCTGGTCAAGTTGAATCGTTTCTCCCCGGCCAGAATGAGAGAAATGTGTAGAGACATTAGAAGAGAATGAATTTCAGATTGATTTAATTGAAATGGTCAGAAGATAAAAGAGAAAGAAAGAAAAATAGAGAGAGATAGTGATAGAGATAGAGAGAGAGAGAGAGAGAAAGAGATTGAGAGGGAATAAAAGTTTAAATGAAAGAAAGTTTCAGATTTAGTTGGGGTCACACTCTTTCTTTAAGAAAAGGAAGAAGAGTTAAAAATGGCCAAAGAAATAAGACTTATTTCAAAGAAAGAAAGAAAGAAAGAAAGAAACTCTTTTAACTTTTAAAATGAAAAAGAAAGAATAAAACGAAAAGGTACACTTGAAAGAAAGAAAGAAAGAAAGAAAGAAAGAAACTCTTTTAACTTTTAAAACGAAAAAGAAAGAATAAAACGAAAAGCTAGGCTTGAAAGAAAGAAAGAAAGAAAGAAAGAAAGAAAGAAACTCTTTTAACTTTTAAAATGAAAAACAAAGAATAAAACGAAAAGGTATGCTTGAAAGAAAGAAAGAAAGAAAGAAAGAAATTCTTTTAACTTTTAAAATGAAAAAGAAAGAATAAAACAAAAAGGTACGCTTGAAAGAAAGAAAGAAAGAAAGAAAGAAAGAAACTCTTTTAACTTTTAAAATGAAAAAGAAAGAATAAAACGAAAAGCTAGGCTTGAAAGAAAGAAAGAAAGAAAGAAAGAAAGAAAGAAAGAAAGAAAGAAAGAAACTCTTTTAACTTTTAAAATGAAAAACAAAGAATAAAACGAAAAGGTACGCTTGAAAGAAAGAAAGAAAGAAAGAAAGAAAGAAAGAAATTCTTTTAACTTTTAAAATGAAAAACAAAGAATAAAACGAAAAGCTAGGCTTGAAAGAAAGAAAGAAAGAAACTCTTTTAACTTTTAAAATGGAAAAGAAAGAATAAAATGAAAAGCTAGGCTTGAAAGAAAGAAAGAAAGAAAGAAAGAAATATTGGAAGGGAGAGAATGAAGTTAAGATTGATTTAATTAAAAGGACCAGAATATAAGACAGAAAATGAAAGAGAGAGAAAGAGAGAAAGAATTAAAGCGAGGAAGAAAGAAAGTTTCAGATTTAGTTGTGATCACATTTATTCTTTAGAAAAAGTAAGAAGGGGAGAAGAAACAAGAGTGAAAGAAAGAAAGAAAGAAAGAAAGAAAGAAAAAGAAAGAAAGAAAGAAAGAATTGATGAACAAAGAAAATGGTTGAAAAATAAAAGATATATGAAAGATATTCAAAAATATAAAAAAAGTTAAAAAAGTAAATAAAATATGTAAGATATAAACATATCAAATAAAAAGATAAAAACAAAAGAAAAATTTTTTAAAAAATAAAAAAAACCTTTTTGAAGATATGGGAAATATCAGAGACTATGTAAAAGATATAAGAAAAAACAAGGATAAAAAATATCTGAAAATGTAAGAATATGAGAAAATATCTAAAAAAGGAAAAAAGATTATAAGAAAAGAAATATGAATTATTTTTGTTAAATAATTGGTTTTTTGATTTAAGAAAGAAAGAAAGAAAGAAAGAAAGAAAGAAAGAAAGAAATGAAAAGGAAAAATTGAAGAGGAAGACAAAGAAAGAAAGAAAGAAAGAAAGAAAGAAAGAAAGAAAGAAATGAAGAGGAAGACAAATGAAGACGGAAAGAAAAAAGAAATAAAGAAAGAAAGAAATTAGTAAAATTTGGTGGTAAAAAAATAAGAAGAATGTTGTCGGATAAAAGAATGAATAAGACACAAAGGAAGGCCAAAAAAAAACAAAAACAAACGAAAAGGAAGGGCCAAAAAGAAAAAGAGGAAAGAAAATGGAAAAAAAAAGAAAGAGGGAGTTTGAAAAAGAGTAAAGAGAAAAGGAAAGGAAAGTGTGAAAAAGGAAAATGAAAAAAAAAAAGAGGGAATGTGAAAAAGACAAAAAGAGAGAAGAAAGAGGAAATGGGAAGAAGAAAAAAAAAATAAAGAGAGAGTATGAAAAAGAAAAAGAGAAAAACTTGAGAGAGAGAGAGAGAGAGAGAGTGTGAAAAAGAAAAAAATGAAAAAGAAGAAAGAAGGAGCGTGAAAAAGAAAATAGAGAAAAGAGTTAAAGAAAGAAAAATAAGCGATAAAAAAGGATGGTAAAGAAGAAAATGGTCCCCACTTCTTGTTGAACATCATTGTCTTTTACTTGCTTATGTTTAAGAAGACATTATCTCATGCAGATTTTAAAGGCAAGTATTTCTTCAGTTTGAAGATTGGTATAACTTCAAGCTTCTCAAACTTTTTACTTGACGCACCCTTTGTAACCAAATTTGATTTCCATTTACCCCCAAATAAACTTGACCAGTAAGCTGGGGCTGTAGAATACACCAACTGCATCTCTACCGAGGGGTAGGACCCTCACCAGTAAGTGTTCTGTATATGATACTAAACAATCTGATGGTGAGGTTCCAGCAATGCTGGAGCTATGGGGAATGCAGAGTACCCCTTCACTGCCATCGTGCCCAGGTCCACTTTTGTCTGGAGTGGTGGCACCTGATAGGGTCCTATCTAATGGTCAAATAGGATTAAACTGTTAATTTACGCTAAACTGAATAAATTGCATACTTATGCTAAACTGATCTATTTGAAACAGAACTGTTTTTTAAATAGAACTAAACTCTGTACTTATGCTAAACTGAATTGTTTGAAATGGAACTGTTTTTGACATTGAAACCGTGTACTTAAGCTAAACTGAATTGTTGAAATAGGACTTTTTTTATATTTAACTGTGAGTAAACAAAATCTATACTTATACTAAACTGAATTGTTTAAAATAGAACTGTTTTGACATTTAACTGAACTGCTTTGACATTAAACTGGGTGTAAACAAACTCTATACTTATAGTAAACTGAATTGTTTGAAATAGATCTGTTTTGACATTTAACTGAACTGTTTTGACATTTAACTGTGAGTAAACAAAATCTTTTCTTATAGTAAACTGAATTGTTATAAATGGAACTGTTTTTGACATTGAAACTGTGTACTTAAGCTAAACTGAATTGTTGAAATAGAACTTTTTTTTATATTTAACTGTGTGTAAACAAAATCTATACTTATATTAAACTGAATTTTTTAAAATAGAAATGTTTTGACATTTAATTGAACTGTTTTGACATTTAACTGTTTGTAAACAAAAACTATATTTATACTAAACTGAATTGTTAGAAATTCAATTCAGCATAAAATAATCCAAAAAAGGTTGATATGCCATACAACCAACCAACCAACCAACCCAAATAAACTGAATATTGAATTATAAAACATAACTTATATACAAATAAAATTTGCATGAGAAAAGTATCAGTAAACTATAAATGCAAATGCTCCTTTAATTCTTGAATTATTTTTAATGGGAATGATGAGTTTGGTGGGCAATGAGGAGATCATGAATATTTGCTCGCAGGTTTGTGAGTTTAAGACACAAATCACCACATTTTATATTCAAACATCTTCTCTAATAAATAATGTAAAAGGCTCAATCAGACTTCACCATATACAAACTTGTAAAAGCTAGTAAAATCGGCTCAACAGTTGCACAAAACTTGGGATATTTTTCTCTATTTTTTTGTGGTGGGGTGTCCTCATGGTGTAATGGTTAAAGCGATGGACTGCAGGATTGTAGTTTACAAGTTCAAACTCCAGTTGCACTATTAAATTGACATTTGGACAAATACTCTTGGGAAAAGTATGAACCCCCTTATTCTCTCAGCTATGGGTTAAATAGTACCACTGCTGTTCTTCTAGAAGGATGGCTTTGGCATATAGGATTTACACTGCTATATTTCTAAAATGGCCATGATACTGCTTGTTCCAGAAACAAAGATGGGGGACATCGGTAAACTAATCAGTCTCGGGAACCTATTGGTCAGGAAAGTTAGCGGTTAGTGCTCACAACTACATCTGCAACTTTGATTTTGGAGCTATTTATACTCTCGTCTTCCAAGAACTCATTCTCTTTATTTCGACTGCCAGAGATAGCACACACTCTCTCTCTTTTACATTTTCACTTACAGAGACAGCACACTCTCTCTCTCTCTCTTGCTCTTACATTTTGACTTCCAGCAGTTAACCCCATGAAAATGTATACATTCTGCAACCTTTTTCTTTCCTGTTCTGCCTTTTTGGTGAGACTTCTTCCAGTCTCGAATACAACCTCAGAAATTTCATCAAAGCCTGAAAGAGACAAACAACCAACATGGGAGAAGACACGTTTCTCCTAGGACATATTGCTACATTTCTATATATTAACACCTTACATGAAATAGTTAGTCCACATACATTTTATAGTCTACAGGACACTTTCAATATTTACTCTTTTTCCATAATATACATGTTAGTTACACACATACACACATGCACAGACAGAGAGGAATATTCAACAGACAATATTAAAATATTTGTAATATTTCCTTTTTCATGTATTTGTTGATATATAGATTTAATTTTGTTTGTACTGCTTTGTTTTGAATGTTCTTTTGTCCGCGTCTTTCAGATCGTGTACTTCATTTGCTTTTTATTAATGAGCCAACAATAAATGGCGGTGGAACTAAACACCAAACAACATGTCAACCACTGGCATTAAATAACCTACAAAGGTTGATATGCCATTAAACAAAAAGTTCGAAACTGAATCTAGTTTTTTTCGTGTAGAAATATCCACTTCCTTTAAATGAGTACATATACTTTGATTACAGATTGAAAATCGTTTCAATAAATTCTTTTCTGATATAGATAACTACATTTGCTCTAAATTTACACTTTTCACTTCAACATTGTCCATTCATGAAAATGACCCATATGTAAATGACCCATATGTAAATGGCACATAACTAGTAGCTATCAGGCCTAATCAAGCATTCTTCTAGGTGTTCAAAATCTTGCAAATAGTATATACAAACCAGTGATCTTAGTTCTTCTGTTTTAAATACAAACTACTAAATTCATCCCCTGTCAAACTCAATGTTTTTATTCATCCAACTAAAATTTTATCCATCCCAGAGGTCTATGTGGACCCTTTTCAGAAACTCTGGTATCA